>BOSO01015716.1:7006-21738 GCA_018403395.1 Gorsachius goisagi | reverse complement strand
GCCAGGAACCTGATCTGGTGCAGGCTTCCCATGGGGTCCTCCCTGGACTGCAGGTGGGGATCTGCTCCCCCGTGGGCCTCCCTGGGCTGCAGGGGCACAGCCTTCCCTACCATGGGCTGCACCTGGAGCTGCAGGGGAATCTCTGCTCTGGCGCCTGGAGCACCTCCTGCCCCTCCTTCTTCACTGACCTTGGTGTCTGCAGGGCTGTTTCCTCTTGCATCCTCTCACTTCTCTTCTCTCTCCAGCTACTGTGTGGCAGCAGGGTTTTTTTCCTTCTTAAATATGTTATCCCAGAGGCGCTTCCACCGTCACTGACTGGCTTGGCCTTGGCCAGCAGTGGACACAGGAAAAACTTCTGGCAGCTTCTCACAGAAGCCACACCTGTAGCCCCCCACTACCAAGACCTTACTAGACAAACCCAATACAAATTCATAACGGAAAGTAAATGCAAGGATCATGCAAACATCAGGGAGAACAGAGGGGAAATGCATCTGGAATAAATAAATTAGTATTTATAGCTAAGATTTTTTTTTAAAAGTGCAAATGGGAAAATGGAACTTATTATAACTGGTAAAGATGGCTGTAGAAATGGGTATCGAATATGAGAAGTTCTGGTAAACATAAAAATAGTTAAAGAGATCTTGAAGTAGCAAGTGGAGAGCATATTTAATGAAAACAGAATGTACCTGAAAAATTGCAGAGTTTTTTGATGCAGCTGTGCAGTCCTCTTGTAGTTTTACAGAACCATTCAGCATATCTGTAGAATATTTTCAGCAGTTTAGCACAGCTCAGTAGCTGAAGATACAGAAGAATTGAAAACATTTTGGTACACATGCAAAAAGAAATTAACCAGAGAAATTAATTTGCATGGTAAAGTTGTAGCACCTCAAACGATGCAATTTGGAAAGGTCTCTGTATATTGATATGATGTGTAAATGTGGCATGTCTGTGAGAGAGAGAGATAATACGGTAATTTCCATGTCCTATGAAAACTATATAACTATAGGTTATATTTATATACACAACATAAATATAGGAAGTACATAATTTAGAAATCTGACATAGGCGGGTTATGTAGTCCAAGGCTTTGTGGGAAATTCCCACACAGATCGCTTTTTGGGTGTATGCTTTGGTTATTGCATTATTCTGGTCTAGATTTATTGAGTATTTAATACATGTCTTATCCTTCAACCAAGTGACTTTACATTCCCATATATTTAGTTAAAAAAAAGACAGGATCTTGATTTTTCTTACCAATATTTAATACTGATTTTCATGTGATTTAATAATAATAAATTATTAGACATCCTGGTTTATATAGGAGTGACACTGTTACACATAGTCTTCAGAAAACACCTGGGAGGCTGCTTTGTCACAAACTTGGAAAAAGTTACATGGGATAAGTAATTGATGCATGTGCTTTTTGTTGGGACTTGAGACGTGGTGATTCCAGCTTCCTTCCTTCAAGCTATATCTATAGAAAATTTCTGTAGGCTATTAATACTGCAAAGACAGGATGTGATAACACTGAGAAGTAGGGGTTGTTCAGCCTGGAGATGAGAAGGCTCCAGGGACACCTAATTGTGACCTTTCAATACTTAAAGCGGGCTAATAAGAAAGATGGGGGCAGACTTTTTTTTTTGTCAGGGCCTGTTGCGATAGCACAAGGGGTAACGGGTTTAAACTGAAAGAGGGTAGATTCAGACTAGATATAAGGAAGACATTTTTTATGATGAGGGTGGTGAAACACTGGAACAGGTTGCCCAGAGAGGTGGTAGATGCCCCAACCCTGGAAACATTCAAGGCCAGGCTGGATGGGGCTCTGAGCAATCCGATGTAGTTGAAGATGTCCCTGCTCATGGCAGGGGTGTTGGGCTACATGAGAGGTCTCTCCCAGCCCCAACTGTTCTATGATATGACATCTTCTCTAAGGTTTGCGACGTATTCTTTCACATATGAGTGACTTTCTGTGCACAATGAGGTGGGTTTTTTTGTTTATTGCTGCTTTAAGCTGAGGTGTATATATATGTAATATAGGCAAGTGGGATGATGCCATATATTAAAGAGAAGAAGATCGATTAAGAGATTTTTCAAGCCATACAGTAACTGGGAAATTGTATTGGAATTTCAGGCTTCTTTACTCTAAAGCTATTGACAAGTGATAACCTGGTTAATCTTGCTGTGTTGACTTCAGTAGTGTTTACACCTGATTCCTCTGACAGGTGTTACTTCCTTGTAGAACAGGCAATTTTAGCTAAAACTCTGAATTGCACTGAAGCATCTGGCTTCACAGAACATTTCTACTGTTCTTTGGAGGAAATAACCTCCACCAGGGAGTTAAAACAAGTATCTGGGGAGCAGTAACATGATCTTTAACTGCTTCATCTGTCTTTTCCAGAATTCATCTGCTGATGACATCTTTTTTTTATTTGTTCTGACCATCCTGTATTTCTTATGGTCAATTTTGTCTTCAGTTCTTAACTAGTACTTGATTAAGTGGTTAGTAATAATTCCAGTCCCATGTTCTTAGAGAATATGGAAACTGTTCTTTGCACTATGTGGTCTGTGAGTGTGTCCCGCAAGGCTGTGCAGAGCTGGTTCCCTTCTGTCCTTCTGCTTCCTGTGTGCAAACTGGAGATAACAGCACTGGCCTCTGTTGTAAAATTGCTCTGGGGCTGATGGATATATAAAAATTGAGTGGTTTATTATTACTGTATTTTCCCCCTAGTAATGTTAGCTCCCTTTAAAAATACTGGCACTTGAAAATTCGAATTACGGTGCTGCTGAATCTCAGAGCTTTTTTAATAGCTAATTGTGAGGTATGGTAGTGAAAATGTTGTATATTTTAGAAAAAGAAGAAACATTCAGGGCTTATTTTCATTATTTTTCTACTCAATATAGTGATGTTCAACGAATTTGCTTTTTGAGTAAAACCACATTAACATACTAGTGCCTTTTTCTTTGAACTTCATTATAAACTACAAAAAATGCATCTAAAGTAAATAATGATTATTGAACAAGATGAGGGGCACTACATGTACATACACGGGGAGAGAGAAAGGGAAAGAGGGGGTGCGTGTATATGCAATTCACAGTTAGATACCCGGTTGAAACCAGTGGTTTGTTCTGATGACCTAGAATGTTTTATTTTGCTTTGTAGCTGTAATGTGTGAAACAGTGTCACAAAAGATCTGAATGGTCTGTTCTATGGCATTAGAAGAATTAGTCCAACATTAATCAACTTTGTTTCTGTGGAGGAGGAAAGAATGTGTACTGGATACAGTGTTATAGTTTTTATCTTCTGTTTTCAGTACGTCGCTAACTGCTGTTTCCTTTTTTAATCTTTTTTCTCATGTGCTTTATTATTTACTTATCTTTTCCTGCATGATTTGTATTTTCTTGTTTTCTCCCTTCTTTCCCTCCTCACATACTTGTCTCTCAAGAGTTTATTGCTGGTTATATTTTACTTTTCACTTTTCTCTTCTCCTGTAAGCGCAGAGATCTATGCAAATGTGCAAAGTAGCTATGCATGTTAGGTAATTGCATTGAAGACAGAATAACCAGATGGGTAATTTTTATTCATTAACTAAGTGTGAATAAGAAACTCTAACTAGAGAACTAGTGATTTTTTAATTTTATTTCTTTGACTCCAAAAGTGGAATTATTTTCTTCCCCTCTTGTGTTAATTGCCTCTCAGCAGTTTAATTGTTGCACTTCTAATAGAATGTTAACAGCTGGCATCAGCAAATCTTGACATCTAGACGTTGTTTTATTTCCAAACCACTTCCTTGGCTTCTTCCTTTGAGTTCTGTTATGTGCGCAAGAGTAATTGCTTTGTAGTGGTGTAACTCTTGTCTGTGCTTCTACACCATGTAGTTCGGTCAGGACTATGTTAAAATTTATTACAGACATTTTAATCTAAATATGTGTGAATCCTTGGGCAAATCTCGATCAAGAAAAGTTCTGATTTATTCTTCCAATCCCCAGTACATGAAGTCAGTTTATCTTAAGAACTGTTTTTTGAATAATGTGATCTTTATTCTTTCTTTGTCTCATAATTGTTATGTGAGAGTCATGTCCAATCTAACTTAGTCATACCTGTGTCTGAGGTGGTGACCACTATGAAGTCAGTCAAAATTCAGATTTGTAGAGCAGATTTATAGAGATTTATTTAGGACTCATTCAGTGTAATTCATAATGTAATTCAACAGCAACTTTTAGAGTTTATAAACTGGAAATAAATCTTGTAACACAGGTACTTGTGGTTTAACCCCAGCTGGCAGCTCAGCCCCATGCAGCTGCTCGCTCACTGCCCCTGGTGAGATGGGGAGAGAATTGGAAGAGTAAAAGTGAGAAAACTCGTGGGCTGAGATGAAGACAGTTTAAGAGGTAAAGCAAAAGCCATGTGTGCAAGCAAAGCAAAGCAAGGAATTTGTTCACTCCTTCCCACCCCCAGGAAAGTCGGGCTCCGTCATGCGTAATGCTTACTTGGGAAGACCAAAGTCATCACTCCAAACGTCCCCTCCTTCTTCCCCCAGTTTTATTGCTGAGTGTGACGTCATATGGTCTGGAATAACCCTTTGGCCAGTTGAGGTCAGCTGTCGTGTCTGTGCCCCCTCCCATCTTCTGGTGCACCCCCAGCCTGCTCCCTGGTGGGGTGGAGTGAGAAGCAGAAAAGGCCTTGATGCTGTGTAAGCCCTGCTCAGCAGTAATGAAAACATCCCTGCATTACCAACCCTGTTTTCAGCAGAAATTAAAAACATAGCCCCATACAAGCTACTATGAAGAAATTTTACCCTATCCCAGCCAAACCTGGTATAGGTGTCAAAAGTACCTCTATGCTAGCTCTTATTTTTGTGTAATTTATTACATGCTTGTGCACCTGGTGGAGCATGGGAGGCTGAATAGTCCTTGACTTAGTTTAAGCACTGCTCAGCAACAACTAAACCATCAGTGTGTTATCAACATTATTCTCATCCTAAATCCAGAACACAGTGCTATGCCAGTTACCCTTAAGAAAATTAACCCTGTCCCAGCCAAAGCCAGCACAGTACTATATGTGCAGTTTATATCTGTGTGCAAGTAGCTCTATTACAATGGGTCTTAATGTTACAAAGGAGGGCAAAGTATTTATATGTCATTCACTTCCCTATTGTGCTTTGCTGTGGTACATTACAAAACGAAGGAATCTATTGAATAAATTTGTTTCATTAATTAACATGTATTTTCCACTCCCTTTTGTAAAAAAACTTGCCTGACAAATACCTACATTCTTCAAAACAAACTTTTTCTGTTTTTTTTTTTTAAGAGATGCAAATTTAATCTCTGTGCTTAAACACGGGTTCAAATGTGTATTTCTTATTTAAGCAATGGGACCTCAATGTTCTGCAATATTTAACTTTAAGAAATAAAATTAGAAGTTGTGAATGTGCAGAACATTAAATCAGTCTATGGGAAAATAGTCTTCTCTGTAACTATTCAATCATTTTCCAGTTCTTTAAACCATGCATGATTGCTGTTTCAGGAACACATTATATCTCAATAATATAGTTCAGTTACTTCAGCTTTTAAGTAAAAATGTATGTGACTTTTTAGAAAATATTGATTCTATTGACATAATTAATAACAAGAATGTGATTTACAATTTTTTCAGGTTCTTATTTTTTATCTCCTGTGGTCATACAGGTTTTTTGGGGGGCTTAAATCAGAGCAGTTTGTTCCCTGAAGGCACATATACATAGAGAGTGTCAAGAAAATTAAGCTTAATTAGCAAAAGATGTGAATTTAAAGCTCATTAAGCCCTTATAAGCACTTTCCTTCAGAAATAATTTAGCTTTAGTTGTGAAGAGGATTGATCTTACGTGAATTGTTTAGTGGTGGACTTGGTAGAGTGGGGTTTATGGTTGGAGCCAATCTTAAAGGTCTTTTCCAATGTAAATGATTGTATGACTCTATTCTAGTTTATGTTTTTTAAGGAAGCATATCTCTACCAGAATTGTGGAAGGATGCAGGGAACAACACACCCCCCCCCCCCAAGAACAAACAAACAAACAAAAAAGCTAATCGCATACCCATTATATTAGTAGTACCCTATAATAACAGCTAAATGTTCACAGGAATTGGTACAACTACACTGAAAAATCACCTGTGATTGCAATGGTAACAGTAATTTTTTATCATCTTAACTATATGAAATTTATCCTAAACTTGAACAGTCTTAAATCAGGCATATTCTCTCTCTCCATGCCCCTCCCCCCCCAGTGCTCTGGCTTCTTGATTTGCATTGCACATATTTTAATATGACAAGTTCCAGTAATTAAGAAGTCTTACAAACTCCGTATCAGTCAGGCACACATATAGTATGATAATCTCTGAATCTTTGAATATTTCAACCTCCATAAAACTTCATTTAAGCCAACCAAAAAATGATTGTGACATAATTCAAAATATTTGAGATCCCAAAGTAGTAGGTAATTTATTGAAATTAAAAAATTAAATACTACTATTTTTAATACCTTTTTAAAAGAACTGAAGCTCTGTTTTTCAAACTTCCTTTGTCCAAAAACATTTTGTCATCTAAGTGGTTCTTTTGCATCTGCCATTCACAATGGAACAATTCCCTTTCAGTAATTTTTAACTGGCAATCTTCTCACAAAACGTTTACATACTGGGCTGCCAATTCTGTCTGTTAGTAGGGCTGAGAGGAAGGGACCAACACCTTTTTCCCTTCTAATCTCATTCATCTAACTAGACTCCCTCTGAAATTTAAATGTTATTATTATACTATCACATACAATTTTAATAGTGAGTCAATATCAATAATTTCAGCAAGGTTGTGTATATATGTAGCGCACAAAATTAGTTTAACTGTTCTCGCTTTCTCTTAATTCTTTTATTTTCTATTTCATATTTTTAAGCTCTCTGTCTACTATTTGCATTGTCTGTTTTATTGCCACATTAAATATTCCTTTTTCAGTTAAAACTCTTTTCTGCTGGAGTTGCGTTCCAAGTTTAAATTCTGCTCATGCTGAGCATTCTTTGTAGAGCTATGAAATTAAGAGTTGAAGTGTGAATACCTGTAGAAGAATGGCCCTGAAATTGCTCAATAAAATGGTATTGCTGCATGAAGAAAATTGGGTTTGATAAAAAAAAAAAAAAAAAAAAGGAAAAACTTTATTCATCCTGGTGCCCTAAGATTGAGCATTTCAGTCACAAAATACCCTTTTCCTGTGGAAAAATGCTAATTAAAGGTATGCTATTTTAATCTCAAGTTTTGTGCATGCACTGAAGATTCAAAGATCCCAACTGTCCACTTGTCTGCTTCAGAGAAGTTTAATTTTTTTAACATACTACTTTTGGATGTGAGGGTTAGAGGTAGTCTTTTTTTTCCTGGGAAATCACATATTCTTTCTGCTGCGATCATCATTGCCTCAATTTGAAGCCATGTTAGCTAGACACTTTTTAAAGAAGCACTGACCTCCATGCATTGATTTATCTTTAGTTTATTCGTGGTTTTTACTCTATAAGTAATAATAATAACAAAAGAGTCACCAGTATTGTCAACTGCTCGTAAGTGTTGTCCTGAAAGAAAGCATGTTTTAGTTAAGAATTCTGATCGTTTTTTTTTTTTTAATGGGAAGATTTTCTACTTGTCCCAGATCTTCGGTTACTGTCATAGAGCATATACATTGCTGAATCGTCCAGTAGGTTTATTTCCTTTGTCATAGTCATTGGCCATGTTATTGCCAACATAGTATAAAGGCTGAAGTATCTAATATGAATAGCTGTATGAAGGTGAGGAAAATTCAAGTTGCTCTAAGCTTCCCCTTCTTGTTATTCATGCAGAAAAATTGAGGGATTGGTTGTGAGCTTTTTTTGGGTGCATAGAACTTCCTGCCAGAGCACAATACATGGAATGGAGAGACAGAGCTTATAAAATGTGTCCATTTTACCAACACAATGTCAGTCGTTACATGCTTTTCTCCCTAATAGGCAAATAAGATTATCGGAAGTTCCAGGAGATTACAACAAGCACCTCCACAGTACACCTGTGGTAGTGTCCTAATAATAGGAATATTATTGTCCTATTTCCTATAGTCATGCTCTGCAGTTGTTTCTCAGAGGTCAGGTTCCTTAATTCTATGCTTGGTCTGCAGAATTTTTGGAAGCAGAATGTGGTTTATGTTCAGCTTTGGTTTGGAGAATATTCCAAACTTCTGGAACAAGCCACCAGAACAACAGTTTCTGTAGAAGACTACCTACATTTGAAGGCCTCTTTTTTTCCTTTTTATCTTTTTTCTTTTTTTTTTCCCCTCCTTAAGTACATTGACTTAATAATTAACTACTGAAGTGGACCGATTATATGATCTCAGTTGTATGCCTTTACTTAATCAAATCCTTAGTGACTTAAATCGCTGAATAGGATTATTTTTTCTCTCTTACAGAGAAGGTAAATTTAATTAAAGTGTCAGTATTACCGAATGCAATTATTTTTCCAGAGTATAACAGGGATTATTTCAGACAGCTTAAAAAGCAAACAGCACTTGGGGGTTATTATGACTAAACTGATTCATAGTTTAAAGATACTGCAGAAATCTGTAAAAATTTTCTCCTTTGAATCCATAGCTTGTAAAAGTAAAAAGAGGGTATTGTTTGCTTTTGAAGGACATTGATGATAGCAATAAATCAGATTAACCAGTTCATAAATCTTAATCATATTGTTCTGTGACCCCAACTTCTGTTGTTCAGAGTATCTAAGTTATTGTGGATGGCTGTGCAGGTGAGACTACAGTGTAAATACTGTATTTTCCAGGGAGTTTGTAATATTTACTTAGTTTGAAAGCCTTAGACTCTGGAGTCTTTAACAACATGCATTTGAATTTAAGTGCAAATGTGCTGTCTCCCCTCCCTTCCACGCCCTATTTTTCTTATAATTAAATGAGCTGGAATACTACCTTGGTATTTTACACTCTGTGTATTTAAAAAGAGGAAGGCCTAGGCCCCTGTTGTAGGTGTATTGGTCCATGAGTGAGAGTGTCTTGATTTCATGGAGTAACTGAGTGCCTGAATACCAAATTTGCTAAACATGGATTCTATGAATATCCCTGATACATTTTTGTGAAAACCTTTCTTTACTAGCTCATACATACTATTCATGATTCTAGGAAGTGTAACAGTTTTTATTTCTTTCTATCACATTTGTCTCAATAGCTAAGAAATCTTTCCAGCTTGGATCTACGTCATATCACAGAACTGGACAATGAAACAGTGATGGAAATAGTAAAGAGATGCAAAAACCTTAATTCCCTCAACCTGTGTCTGAACTGGATCATTAATGACAGGTAACTTGATTATAGCATCTAAAACCAGTATAAAGCAAATTTAACTAGTTTTATTAGTTGAGAATGCTTCCTCATGTCTTGGGGGTTGGAGGAAATCAATAAAAGCAAGCAGTGTTTTCTGAGCGTTCTTGCTTGTTTTGGGTAAATCATCTAGATGCATATTTTACAGAGTGTTTGTTTATTTCTGTAATAGAGAAAAGTTTAGTTATAACTGGATGGCAGCACTAATCTTTTTCCTGTAGATTTCATGAGAATGTGCTTTTTACCATGTGTGACTGAAATGTACAATTGCAATTATGACTCCTTCAGTAAGTGGCCAGGATTTAAATGGATTTATCTACATACAAACAAAATAAACTGCATATGGGTTAAGTAGTAGTATTCATGTTTTATTAGACAGCAACAAGTCTTTAATTTTTTGGCAAAGAGACTTTCAAGAATGAGACTGAAAGAATAACTGAGGCTTTTCCTTTTGACCAGAATATACCTCCTATCCTGCTGTATTCTGTCCCTTTTGATCAAGTAATTTATTTTAACATTAAGTAAATGCACACAGATGATGTTTAGTTATATTGCAGATCAGATGAAAAATGAAAAATATTGTGAATTTAAAAAACTGTTTTCCTTTTAAAATGAGAAACTTGAGCAAAGCCACTACCTCAAGGTGCACATTAAAGAACGTTTTGAATTACTATTAACAGATAGATTTGTTATCGCTGGTGCTTTAAACAATAGGAGATGATTTTAGCAGCGAGGGGTTCTAAAACAGTTTCATATAAACCAGAATGATGTGTTTTAGCAATTGTACTTCTTCCTCATGGTTACAGGGTTTTTTTCTAACACACCTTTTCCAGGTTTTCTTAAGTCTTTAAGAACGTACTAAAGTGTAAATGAGCCTGGACTTTTGTGAAAATATAATGTTTTAAAAATAGTAAAATTTAAATGTGTTGAATAGGAACTACCGTTGAACTTTTACTATAATTCCTTTTAGCTTTTAAGACTTTTTTTGTTTGTTTTGTAAAGTTTACATTAGACCCTTAATGTAACTTCACCGGTTTTGAAAGCATTTGATTGCCTCGCATATTTCTGTCTGTAGGGCCTTAATTTCATATGCAGAATAAGGTACTGTAATGGAAAATTTTAGAGTATGTCAGAAAAAATTCTGAGAAGAAAAATATAAATTTGAAAGAGGCACTTTTCGAGTTTTAGTTAAAGTACTTAGACATGGTATACCTTTCTGCATGAATGTTTTGAGTAGGACAGTCTGCTAAGGATCATCCAAACTGATGTCAAACTGTTCTTGAGATTACTTTACTAGAATAAGAAATACAACTCTTAATTATAAGCATATGACTCTAAAATTTCATATTTGATGTAGTTAGAATTATGAAGCTTAACAAGAAAAGGAAACCCTTCCCAGGAACAACAGATAACCTGCTGTTGTATGTAAAGTTTTAGATAGTTGACGTTTGTCTGTGTAGTTCTATTTTGTGTTTATTTCTGATCATACCTGTAAATACAATTTCAATATGTGACAGCTAACTTTGCCTGACTCTTGGTTTTAAAATGGAGAGATCAGTTCCACCACCTCAGCCTAGTTACTTCTGAGATCCAACTACTGGCCTGTATTCCAGATTTTTTTCAAACTTAACAAGACACTTTTTTGTTCTCTCTAGAATGTTCTCTCTAGAGGGTTGGGTTTTGTTTCTTTTCTTTAAAGCCTTGAAAAACTGTTTTCCTCCATTCCTTTGAGCAGAATCAGGGGTGAAGGAAAACTAGAAAGTTCTCAAAAATACCGGTATAGCTTAAAGATGTATCTGTGAATTATTTCTTAAAGGTAGTTGATTATTGGTAGTTTTTACAGCAGAAGTATATCACTGGGTTTAAAACTTTATTTTAGATCTTTCTTATTATTTCCAGAAACCCATAAAAATTCTTTGCACAAGCAAGTCTGTGACCCCACATTTATAGTGCTCTCTTGCTTGTGACACAATGTTAGATCTAATGCTCTGACATTAAATTTCTTGCTAAGGAACTGAAACTTACAGAGTGCAAGATCTCTGCATGGCAGGCACTTGCTAAGATTTTTGGTGCTGGATTATTTTGCACATGCAAGAATTAACAAGATTATTTGTCTCTTTTGATTAAAGATATTTTTGTTTTTGAAAGTGTGCATCTAAAAAGCTTATGTAGAGCAGTAAAAAGTAATTTATTTTTACCTAAGGTAAAAAATGTTCAATATATTCCATTGAAATACTCTTGACATTCATTTTAAAATGAAAGAAAAATAGGTCTCTTACAATGACTTTTTTATAAAAGTCTTTAAAAGTTGAGAGTTAAGCAAGATCAAAAAAACCCTATTAAAGTAATCTAACATAATGATTTATTCTGTAAGTATTACAACTCCCTCAAAAGCTTCATATACTATTTATCTTGTTGGTTAAATATGTTACAGAAACAGTCCTACTATTTTCAAATATGAATGAAACCAAACTTGCAAATTCCTTTAGTATGCATGATACATAGATTATCTCAGGTCTTTTCAATTCAAAAGGAGTAAAAGCGAGTTCACTGTACGTGGTGATGTGAATAATATAATCTGAAGCTTGATTTAAATAAACTTATCGCCTTGAAGTTGTCATAATTGTCACTGCATTTGAGTTTCAATTGATAAAATAAAAATAGTGACATATAGAAATAAATCTCATGGGGGATTCAGAAAAATGTAGTATGATGTACTGGCAAAGTTTTCAGGGTGTGTCATTTTTCTAATTGTTTGAGGAACATCTGCCATGTATTATATCCATAAATAATGAAGGAGCAAGCAGCAGTTAATCTACCATTTTTTTTGTGAATCTTATCACTGTTGACTTTGAGTTACAATTCACTTCAACCTCTATATTACATAATTCACATAGAGATAGACATTTAAAAGCTGTGCAGTGACTATGAAGTCTGTAGAGTATTTATGCTTGCTTAAGTCATACTTCTTACTAAACCACTCCCTCAATAATATCTGTATAGAGGATGTTTTCCAGCCCTTACTGTATTTGTGGTTCTTCTAATAAACATCATGGTGCAGGGAATAGTGCAGATAAGGTAAGGAACTTTATCTACAGCTGCAGTGAGATTCTGTGGTGCCATAGCACTGCCAGTCATCCGGGATGAGGTTCCACCTGCATGATAAAATTAATGATTTGTTTTGCACTCACGGGTCAGTAATTTCCCAACCATTTGAGAATTTTGGTCCTTCCTCTGTAGGTGGTGCCAAGTGTTTTTGTAGTAATGTATCAGGAGACCTGTATTTTTTCACATAATTTATCACACATTGATCGTAGGTGACTTTGTTAGTAGGTGCTGAGATTTGCAGAGCATCTGGAGGTTGCTGAGAGTAAGCTATGGTTGTGACTTGGAGGCAGATATGCAGTATCTGCGTGGCACAGTAGAACAGCGAGTGATGTTGTTTGATGACCTTGTAGTGGTATCACTTACTGCCATCAGACTTCTGGTGTGGGGAAGATAAGCATTATGTGCACCTCCCTGAGCTTTCAGCGCAGATGGGAAAACTGGATTTGGTCTAATAGCAGTTCTGAGAAAACTGCTGTCCTTCTGTAGTGCTTTCATGAAATATCACTGTGGATAAACCAGAGTAAATGGTCTAATGGGACAGTGTCCCCATACTGTAATGATTAGACTTGTTGGTGATGATTCTGGTTGGATTCCAAGATGGAGGAACTTGGAAATGCAGACTTTTGACAAGGGCAGTAGTCAGGAAGTCAAGATTTGGAAGAAATTCAGAGGAAACAGACCATAAGCCTGAAAACCAAAATGTTTGCGCAGCAGCACAGTCAGGAGAAAGGAACATTTTCTCCCTTGAAGAAGCTCCATCTGCTTTATTCTGCTGGGTCACTAATACAGCATCTTTTTCTCAGAATTGGTATCATACTTGTTGGCATAGAGCATATGGGGGTTTCTACATTGTTATTTAACGGAGTAAATTATTAACATGGTCTTCCATATGCTAGAGAAGTGTTGAAAAAATTTGTGTTGACTGCCTACCATGAGTTCATGTGAACCCATGTAATCAGCCTTGGAAGCATCTGCTGTGATCTGGATGTGTTGTGGGTAGAGGATCCAACGCTGAAAATGGTCTCAGCAGGCGATTAGCTCACTATGTTTAGTCTCAGAGCTGCTGTTGTACCTGAATGCCTCAACATTTCATTAGCAGACATGAGCATCAAAATAGTAGCTCAGTTCTTACAGTGTATTTTTAATAAATGCAGGATTACTGAATGCTAGAATGATTTTAAAGAAAAATAATAAAATTAATCTTCTCTTTCTGAAAGTATAAGTCTCTGCATATTTGATGTGGAAATTATTTTAATAAAATTACTTCTAAAATAAAAATGTATAAAGCGTTCAGCTTGCCGATATTTTTGCACAGGCAAAAATTTTCATTTTCTCTGTGGTGACTACAAATGCTAATATAGCATTTTAGTATTCATCACCTTTGATCTGACTGAAGTGGAAATGTGCTTCAGGAGCATTGGTACTTATTTCTGTCATTTTGTATAATCTGGACTTGGGGATATAGTAGAGCCTTCCAAAAAACTGGCTGTACTTTCATATGATATTTGTCATGAATCATTCTCGGTGAATACTAGCATTTCTTAATTCTAATTTAATTTCATCTTTTCAGTGTTATCTGAAAGTTGATATCTTTTGAGTTCTCTGCATATTTATCAGGTGTTCAGTCAGCTATATTAAAACCTGAACTCCGTAAAAAGTTACATAATGTAACACCAATTATTTTTACTTTTAAAAATACTTATTCTTTCGAATCTCATACTTTTTAATTAAATTTGTAAGAAAATTTGTTTCACCCTGGAGATGTGTTTTATAAAATGATTTGAGGCTGACTGTCAAATTTTTTTCAATTTCAAAATAAAGCATAGAAGTTGGACAGAGAAAGATAATTGGCATGCTTTGGTGCATTATCTACTTTAAATTCTGGGCCACCTTTTTTTTTTCCCAGTGATTATGAAAAAACATATGAAAAAATAATCCTTTTTGATTAGTCCACAGTGGTGGGTTAATGTTGGGTGGCTGCCAGATGCCCACCCAGCTGCTCTGTCACTCCTCCCCTCTGCCCCACCCCAACGGAACAGGAGGAGAAAATAAGATGGAAAAGCTCATGGGTTGAGATAAAGACAGGGAGATCACTCACCTGTTACTATCATGGGCAAAACAGTCTTGACTTGGGTGAGGTTAATTTATTGCCAGTTAAAACCAGAGTAGGATAGTTTCATGGTCCACTGTTGGGTTGAACAATTTGGCAGAGGTTAAACCCCCTTGCTTTCCAACCGACCTCAGATAATTCTGGGAGGTTGG
>BOSO01015714.1:0-20199 GCA_018403395.1 Gorsachius goisagi | reverse complement strand
CGGAGCAGCCCCTTGCCGGCGAGCGTGGCCCGGCCCGGCCGGTGAGCGGCGGCGTGGGGCGGGGCGGGCACATGGCGGCGGGAGGGGGGTGGTGGCGGCAGCGGCGCGCGCGGGAGCGGCCGTTACCGGCGCGCGGGAAGGGCCGTTACCCGGCGCCCGCCCCCCGCTGAGCCCCGTCTCTCCCGCAGGATGAGGAGCGGCGCAGGCCATGGCGCGGCACCCGGCCCCCAGCCCCCGCGGCCGGCAGCGCCCTAGGACGGCGGAGCCCCCCCGCGGCCTATAGCGACCCCCGCCCCCTATTTAATTTTGTACCTAATTTATTTATAACCGCCCCCCCTCCCACCATGGACCCGACCCCCACCGTGCCCCCCGCCCCCATGGCGGCCTTCCTCTGGATGCTTGTCCTGGGATTCATCATTGCCTTTGTCCTGGCCTTCTCCGTCGGCGCCAACGACGTGGCCAACTCCTTCGGCACGGCGGTGGGCTCGGGGGTGGTGACCCTCCGGCAAGCCTGCGTCCTGGCCAGCATCTTCGAGACCGTGGGCTCCGTCCTCCTGGGCGCCAAAGTCAGCGAGACCATCCGGAAGGGCTTGATCGACGTGAAGATGTACAACTCCACGCAGCAGCTGCTGATGGCGGGTTCGATCAGTGCTATGTTTGGTGAGGAACAGGGGGTCAAAATGGGGGGGGGGGGAGGGGCAGCGTGCCCCGAGGTACCCTGAGGTGCCCCGGTGCCGGCTTTCTCACCAGGCTTCTCCCTCTCTTCCAGGATCTGCTGTGTGGCAGCTAGTGGCTTCGTTCTTGAAGCTCCCCATTTCTGGTACCCACTGCATCGTCGGAGCAACCATTGGCTTTTCGCTAGTGGCCAAAGGGCAAGAAGGCGTCAAGTGGTCTGAGCTGCTAAAAATTGGTAAGGCCAGCTCGTGCGATTGCCCCTGTGCACGGCATCCATGTGACCTTGGGGCTCCCCCTTCCAGCAGCGGGGTGCTGACCATGCCTCTTCCCTCCTAGTGTTGTCCTGGTTCATCTCACCCCTCCTTTCGGGCATCATGTCTGCTATCCTGTTCTTCCTCGTCCAAAGGTTCATCCTCCGTAAGGTAAGGGCTGTCCACCCTGTTTTTTGGCACCCTGGGGCTCGCAGGTGCTCCATCCTCTGCCCCTTGGACTGGTTGGTTGGCTTATGTGCACCAGAGCTTATCCAGGCACATCCATCCCTGTGCTGATGCTTGGGTCAGCTCTTTGGGGCTCCAGGAGGAGCTGAAGGGATGGGAAAACCAGACCTGGAGCCTGGGTGGTGAGGAGGCTTCACTCAACCTCCTCCAAACCATCTGGGTCCAGAGTGTCCTGCAGAAACAGTCATGGGTTCCAAGTAGTGAAGGAGACCAGAACTGATAAGATTAGAGCTTCTTGTCAGGCTTTTCCTAAGGCCGGGTGTGAGGCCGGACCTCCTCTCGTGTCAGGCTGCAGATGGAGGCAGTGATCAACAGCAATGGCTTTTTTTTTTTTTAAGCTGGGAGGGCCAGAATTGTCCCTGGTGCTGTGGAAATCGTGCTTCTGCCCTATGTGGGGCCCTGAGTAAAGCGAGGGGTGCTTGGGCTGGCTCCAGGGTCACGCTCCTGCCCAGGATTGGCCACCCAAAGGTGGCAGCTTCAGACCTCATCTTTCTGAGATGATGACCCTGGAGCGCAGGATGCTGCTGGCCCGGCGCAGGGGTATCCAGCCAGCTGTGCAGAGGAACTCTAGCACGTTCTCCCACATACCTGAGCTTAACTTAAATTATTTTAGGTCTTGCCTCTAACTATTTCTGATTCAAGAGATGTTAAGATCTTATCGCTGCTGGTTTGTATCTGGCAGCCCTTTAAAACAATTCAGCGTCACTGCTGTCAGAGTAACCTTGCGTAACTGGCCTTTCGGAGCTGGGTTGGCCCCGTCACGCTTCGTTCTGGTGCTGAATAGTCCCGGTTGCTCTGTCCTGCTCGGCGTTTGGTAATGCTTGATGTGTTTGTACCAAGGCTAGACCCCGATTGCTGGGCAGCAGCGGAGATTAAGTGCTCCTGCTGCTGGGGTGAGGGCCTCTCTGCACAGGTATGCGGTCAAATAAGCTGCTTTGTGAATAATGGACTTTTTTATTTTGTCCAAGTCAGCTGGAAAGAGGTAAAAGCTTTGTCTGACAAATGCTTTTGTCTGAAAGGACCTGGGGATTTGAGGGGGGGGAAAAAAAAAAAACCCCTATGTGCAGCTTGGAGGCTGCAGGGGTCTGCAGGCTGGGGAGCCTCAGGGAGGGTTCAGGAGCTGGGCAGCCCCCAGCTGCGGGTGCACATGAGGTGCCTCAGCCTTGGGAGCGCTGGGATGCTCGGCTGGTCCTGCCCTGGGTCCCTGGGGAGCCTCGTGGGACCCACGGTGTTCTGGCACCTTCTCTGCCCCCAGGCTGATGGGCAGCCCTGGGGGTGATTCCCTAAAGGCTGTCAGGAGCTCTGGCTTGGCTCAGCAGTTCAGCCAAGGCACAAACCCCCTGTTGGGAAGGGGCTCGGCTGCTGTGCAGCCCTTGCTCTGGCATTCTGCAGCACGGACCCTTCTTTTGCAGGCGGATCCTGTTCCTAATGGCTTGCGAGCTTTGCCCATCTTCTACGCCTGTACGGTGGGGATCAACCTCTTCTCAATCATGTATACCGGTGCACCTTGTAAGTACACGACAGAATACTTGAACTTTAATTTTTAAATTCTTTACAAAACCTCCATTAAATGCACGATTTACCCCTTTTTTGCTTTACAGGGCTGAAATCTCCTAGAAGGCGGCTGGCCTGTGCCGGTTACAGAAGGCTGCAGGCTAGCGTGCGCTGAGTTCTGGGCTAGATAGTTGCCCAACCAAAGAGACCTGCTCAAACTAAACCCCTCCAGACCTTTCTCCTTAGACTTCACAGGACTGGCAGATAATATGACTTCCCCTTCCCTTCTCTTGCCTGTGCTAAAACTCAGGTACCCGGCTGCTGCTGAAGAGATTCCTTGGGCTGCCGGTAGCGAGGCTAGGAGCAGGGATGGAGGCTGCGCTTCCTCATTCACCTTATCCCTAAAAACAAACAAATTATCCCTGGCAAGGAGAGCTGGCACCTATACAGAGACGAGGCATTTGCACTGCAGTTTGAAAAGCCAAATTGAAATGCTTGTCTGGCTGTGGTGTAGGGGGACAGGTCGCAGGCAGGGCTAGGAGAGGGCTTGGCAGGGGAGCTTGGCTTCGCCTGTGGAGCCCGAGGCTCCGTAACCTCCGGAGTGACTCGGCGTCAGCTGTTGTGGGTCTGAGCGTGGGTTTCCTGTTGTGGAGGAGGTGCTGGAGATGGGGTGAGGGCAGTCAGTGCTTTCTCCACAGGGCTTTCTCCGTAAACAGTGGCTGGAAAAATTTTTGGAGGGATGTCAGCTTCCCCTTCCCTTGGCTTCCCAGCCTGGGGGAGAAGGCGGGGGTGCTGCAGGGGTGCTGGGCCCACAGGGGCTGCTCCAAGGTCGCTGTATCGCTTGGCACCCCGAAGGTGGATTCCTGTTTATCCTGAGCCCTCAGCTGCATGATGGCTGGGTGAGCTCCGTGGTGCTGGAGTGCAGGGTTTGCAGCCTTCAGGGAGCCAGGCTTGGCGTAAGCACAAAGCGAAGTGCGTGGGTAACGGAGCTGCGGTGCTGCTGGTGCTGCATTAGGAGCAGTAAGGTATTGCCTGCAGCAGCAAAGGCAGGAGGCGAGCGGATTGCAAGCACCTGATACCCCGGCCGGGGGCTGCGGTGCGCTGCATCATGCAAAACCTCTGCTAAAAGTCACGCTGCATGTGAAAATGCTTGTAACTAGGTCAGGTAACACCTCAGATGCCTGGGAACTTGAACTGAAGTTCCCAGGGACTGGTGGAGCAGGAAAACCATCTTCCCCCAGCAGCTGGAGGAGTTACTGGAGGCGGGGGGCTCTCCGGCAGGAGCAGCCCGGGTCCTGCGTGTCTTCTCCCTGAGCAGGGAAAGTGGCACTGGCGCTGCAGCAGCCCTGCTGGGTGGTTTTTTTTTATTTATTTTTTCTTTGACATTGCAGCAAGTGAGGAGACAAGGGCTGCAAGGAGCCTCCTGTCCCCGTGCAGGCACGCGTGGCTCCCTGGTGGGGCTCGGCTGCGGGAGGGAGGGGGAAGTGTCTGCACATGTGGAAGATTAGCTCTTGGTGGGGGAGATGGTAACGGGGTGCGGGGGGGGCTTCTCTGTGGGTCGAGCTCTCGGGTTTGGTGTGGTCAGCGATGGTTTTTCCGATAGCATTTCTCCCTGGCAGGCAAATTAGCTCAGTGATGTTGCAGGTGATGGAGTCCCTGTGCCAGGAAGAGCAAAGCCATATGTCAAGGAGGCTTTTGCCCAGAGGTTTTCAAAGATCCGTTGTTTTATTTCCTAGTGCTGGGCTTTGACAAACTTCCTCTGTGGGGTATCCTCCTAATATCGGCGGGGAGTGCTGTTGTCTGTGCTCTCATCGTCTGGTTCTTTGTATGTCCGAGAATGAAGAAGAAAATTGAACGTAAGTAATACCTCTCTCTTCACAGTCCTTTGGGGAAGGGCATGCTCGGACTAACCAACTTCTTTTCCCAGCGGGAGATCTCATTAGCCGCAGGGCTGTTATTAGCAGGGATCCTCAGCTTCAGTTATCGCTTAAGCTGCTCTGCAAACCCTGAGTCACTGGGGCACGTCTTGTCAAGCTGGACCCTGCCTGCTCCTAGCCCGCAGCGGCACCAAAAAGCTGCTCCCCAGCACCCCAAAACACCCCTTGCAGTTGCCGTTGTGCTGCTGAGCGGTGCCTGGCCACTGATTTCTGAGCAGGGACGTCCTTCCCTGAGCCGCACAGGGCGGCGGCGATATTAAACAGCCCGATTTCACTCCTTAATAGAGAAAAAAAGAAAAGGCAGGAGGCAACCTGCCTGCTAACCGGTGTAACCTTTAATCCTCTGCGTACCTGCCGATCAATCTTTGGCCTGGCAGATGCAGATCACAAGTTTAAAGCTGTGTAAGCTGATGAAATCCTTCCCCTCTAGCAAAAAAAAAAACCAACCCAAACCACCCTGTATTGAAAGGCATCCAAAAGAGCAGCCCTGAGCTCAGCCTCCCAAAAAGCCCAGGCAGCTCTGGAGTTGTGTGTGGCCTCGCATATAAATTCCCTGTGCAGTCTGGGGCACTTAAGGAACCAGCGATGAGGGGATAACCAGTGTCCTTTGTCAGACTGGTGTAACTGGGGTGTGACTAACAGCTTTATGGCTGCCCTTGACATTCTTCCAGCTGTTGGAGCTTCAGCGTTAACCCCTGCCTGCGAGGTGGGGGCTGGGTGCTGCAGCCTGCCCCTTGCAGGGAGTGAACCAGCTGGGAAATGGTCATGTTTGGGACAAGGATGTGGTTTTTTGTTGTTGTCTGAAGGAGCTGACCTCATGTTTTCACCTGGAGAAAACATGCTTTTGCTTTTCCTGGGAGAGGAGGAGTAACGGCCTCCGTCTCCAGGGCTTGGTGCTGCTGGCTCAGCTCTTCCAGTGGGACAGGAAACCAGGCTGCCCTGGGGAGGTGGAAACTGGCTCCTGTTTGTGTTTGTCACCCACCAGCGGGAGCTGGAGAGGAGCCCAGGTGGGCGAGTCCTGCTGGCGGAGGAGCTGGGCTCCTCTGGGCGCCTTCCCATCAGCTTCTGCGGCTGCAGCCATGCCACAAGCAGGTCCAGAGCATCCCACGGCCACTGGGAATGGGGATGGGACAAACACAGCTCGAAGAGGAGTCTCTGCTGTAGGAAGAACGGGCATAAAAACCCCATAATGGTGCTCACCGCACCCTGTGTGGGTGGGGGGGTGTCTAAAAATAGGTGATGAGCTGGCTTGTGATGGTTTGGCTGTTGTGTCCAGGACAAGGTGTGACTGCCCAGCAGTTTCCAAAGTTCAGGATAAGGGGGGAAGTTGTAAATTTTTATTTAGCTGCCATAAATGTGAGTGGTGAGGGGTGTGGGCTTGCTCCTGGTGTTGGATGTGGTGGTGGGAAGGGGTTTGATGGCAGCTGTCTCCCTTCACAGGAGAGATCAAATCCAGTCCTTCTGAAAGCCCCTTGATGGAGAAGAATATCAGCCCGAAGGAGGACCACGAGGAGGCCAAGGTGCACCTGGGCGATGCCAAGAGCCCCATTGCTGATGTGGGGTCGGCTGTGCCCCACCGAGTGGCGGTGGAGGAGAGGACAGTCTCCTTCAACCTGGGGGACCTGGAGGAGGCCCCGGAGCAGGAGAGGCTCCCCAGCCTTGACCTGAAGGAAACGAGCATTGACAGTGGTGAGTGGGGGGGGGGGGGAATGGGAGGGTGCTGGGGTGTTTTTTCCCCCCCACACCCCAGGTACCCCTGGGTGCTAAACCCCCTGCTGTGCCTTTTGGCAGGAGCCATGCGGCTGCCCAATGGCAACCTCGTCCAGTTCAACCAGGCCGTGGGCCACCAGCTGAGCTCCAGCGGGCAGTACCAGTACCACACTGTGCACAAGGACTCTGGCCTCTACAAGGAGCTGCTGCATAAACTGCACCTGGCCAAGATGGGGGACTGCATGGGGGACTCGGGGGAGAAGCCCCTGCGGCGCAACAACAGCTACACCTCCTACACCATGGCCATATGTGGCATGCCCCTGGACTCACTCCGTGCCAGGGAGGGGGAGGAGATGGAGAAGCTGACCTGGCCCGTGGCGGACACCAAGAAGAGGGTCCGCATGGACAGCTACACCAGCTACTGCAACGCAGTGGCAGATGCCCACCCGGCGGCTGACGTGGACCTGAACACGGCCCAGGTGGAGATGGGAGCCAGTGACTGCAAGGGCAGCAGCAGCTCTTTGGAAGAATGGCATGACCAGGACAAACCTGAGGTGTCCCTCCTCTTCCAGTTCCTGCAGATCCTCACGGCCTGCTTTGGCTCCTTCGCTCATGGTGGCAATGATGTCAGGTCGGTTGGGTCAGTGGGAGCAGTGGGGTTGCTTGCTGGGGGTGGTCCCCACCATTCCAGAGCCTCTGGACCAGCTCTGCTTTCTCTTCCAGCAATGCCATAGGGCCCCTGGTCGCGCTCTACCTGGTCTATCAGACCGGAGATGTGGCTTCCAAGGTGCCAACTCCTATCTGGCTGCTGCTCTATGGAGGTGTGGGGATCTGCATTGGCTTGTGGGTCTGGGGAAGGAGAGTAATCCAGACGATGGGGAAGGACCTGACTCCCATCACACCGTCCAGGTAGGGTCTACCTTGGCAAGGGGAGGCTTCAGGCAGCCCTGGAGCTGCAGCCTGCTCTTGGAGCCCCCCACCATCCTCTCTTCAGGGGTTTCATTGCTTGGGTGGTGGAGCTGGGGTGTGCGTGGCCCCCTAATACCTCCCTGCATCCCTTGGGGGGTCAGCTGGAGGCTGCTGGGGGTCTGGAGGCCAAGTGGGGAGCTGCCCTGCTGTGTGGGATCTGCCTGGGGAGTGTGGTCCCAGCTCTGGCTTGGGCTAAGCCGGGCTGACATGCTGGGGGGGGTCCAGTGCCCAGGTTCCCACACTCCTGTCTCTGCAGTGGCTTCAGCATCGAGCTGGCGTCCGCCCTGACGGTGGTGATCGCCTCCAATGTTGGCCTCCCCATCAGCACAACCCACTGCAAGGTAGGTGGGGGGGGGCAGGAGGGGATGGGTCTTCCCCCAAATCCTGGTACATGCCAGTGTGGGGTGGCAGGGGCTGCCCTGGGCTGGGGGGAACCCCTGGGTTGGAGAGACGCTTGAGGAGGTGCTGGGAGGACAAGCCCCCCCCTGTGATGGGACCCTGCTGCAGTGCCCCATTCCTGTCCCTGCTTCAGGACTGTGATTCCCTGCCCTTCTCTCTGTGCTCGGGGTCTGCTGGGTCCCTGGGGGCTGGAGCTTGGCCCCTAGGCTAAGGAGGGGGTTGCTGGGGCTCAGGGGTCCCAAAGGGCTGGAGCTTGGCCCCAGGGCTGGGGGGGTCCCCAGGGGCAGGGCTGGGGGGGTGATGGGTGCCCCATCCCACTGCCGTGCTGAGCTGTACCCCCCCTCCTGCATAGGTGGGCTCGGTGGTCTCGGTGGGTTGGCTGCGCTCCAGGAAGGCGGTGGATTGGCGCCTCTTCCGTAACATCTTCATGGCCTGGTTTGTCACCGTCCCCATCTCGGGTCTCATCAGTGCTGCCATCATGGCTGTCTTCAAGTTTGCCATCCTGAAGGTGTGAGGGCACCAGGGCTCACCCCGCTCCTGCTTCCCTGCTGCTGCCCCCGCTCCAGCAGCTGGGGGACTCGTCCCAGCGCGGGATGGGGGCTGCCCTCGCCTCTGGGGCTTCCTCAGTTCTGCATAGTGTTGTCACTGAAGCATTTTTATTTTTTAAATGTTAACGTCTTGGCGCTCAGTCTCTAGCAGGCTGCGCAGCGGTGAGGCTGTGCCTGCCCCTGGGGGCCTCCCCTGCTGCGCTGTAGCTTTAGGTTAGCAGGTCTGGGGGGGCTACTTCTCTTGGTTATTAATGACTTAATTAAGATCCCCTGGTAGTGAATCCTCCTTGAGTAAGGACTGGGGCTGCTCCTCACCCCGGCTGGGGGGCTTCCCCCCTCGCGGGCTGCGCTGCGTTCAGCTTTGCCTCCATCGCTGTAGTGGTGTGGACACCAGATGCTGCCCAACACCCCTGGGCCTGGGGGGCAGCCCCTGGCCCCCCCCCTCACTGCTGCTACCTCGGACTCAATAAAGATTCCCTTCGTACGCCTGTGCTGCCGCTGATCTGGGGGTGCTGGGGTGGCCCTGTCACGTGCAGCCCTGCAGCCTCGGCTGGGCCCCACGGCCTGGGAGGGGGCCGGGGCTGGGGCTGCTGATAACGGGCCCGGTGTCACGGGACCGGCTGTAAACAGCCCCAGAGCTGCACCCCAGCCCCCGGGGCAGGCAGCGGGGCCCCACACGGGTGGGTGGTGGGGGGGGTGGGTCTGGCCCCGGTACCGGCCCCATGGGGGCTGTCCCCCTGTCTTGGGGCAGACTCAGCCCCAGCCGGCCCCTCCGTGCCCCCGGCCCCGGGGATGCTCGCTCCCGCGGGGGGGCCCAGCCGCGGTCAAGGCCGCACACGGGGGCTGGCGTCAGCCGCTGGGCACCCGCGTGTCGCAAGAGCCGCGGGCGCCCGGGGCCGCGGTGGGAGCAGCCCTGAGCCCCGGGGGGCCGGGCCCCGCCTGGGGGCACGGGGTGGGGCCGGGGGGTTGGGATGCGCCCGTGGAGCCGCCCGGAGCGTGGGGGCGTTTCCCCCCGGGAGCGTGGGTGCCCCGGCTCGGCCCCCGTTGCTGAGGGGTGCGGGACCCCCCCGGTGCCGCGCAGCCCCCTCAGCTCCGGGCCCGCTCCGGGGGGGCCGGGACGCCCGGCGGGGCCGGTCCTTGACCCCGGTTAATGATTCGCCGCCGGGCGCTGCCAGGGGCCCCGCTGGGCAAACACCGGCTCCGGGCCCGGCCGAGCGCCCGCGGCCGCTCCTGGCGCCGTCGGGGCCGGTGCCGTGGGAGGGCGCTTCCTGCGGGGGGGGGGAACGGGAGGGGGCACGGGGGGGGAGGGGGGGGAACGGGAGGGGGCCCGGGGAGGGGCGCCCCGCCTGGGGGGATGCACGGGAGGGGGGGCCGCTGCCCCATGGGGAAGCGGGGGGGGGGGGGGGGCGCTACCCCATGGGGGGGGGTGCGTTGCCCCATTTGGGGGGGTGCACGGGGGGGTCACCGCCCCATTTTGGGGGTCACGGCCCCCGGGACCCCCCGTCCCAGTCCCGGCTGTTGCTCCCGGGGGGCCGGGCCGGGCCGGGGGCCGGGGCGGGGCGGTCCCGCGGGGCCCCGTTAAAGCGGCGGCGGCCGGAGGCGGGGGCCGGAGGCAGCGGCGATGGGCAGCGAGGGGGAGCGGGGCCCGGCGGCGGCCCCGGGGCAGGGCGACCCGCGGGCGCTGCGGCGGGACTGCCAGCACCGGTGGGGCTGGGGGGGCAAGGGGCAGGGATGGGGAGCGGGGGCGGGGGGGTTCATGTGGGGGAGCGGCACCTGGAGCTCTGGGGAAAGGTGGGGGGAGGACTCTTGGGGGGGGGCAGAGGCTCTGGGGGCCCCCTCCATTGAGACACGCGGGGGGAGTGGAGGGGGGGCAGGCCAAAAGATGGGGCTCACCATCCCCCCTCGCTGCCCTGCCCCCCCCCCTCCCCCGGCTCCATTTCCAGCTCAAAAGCCCATTTTTCTGCTCCAATAACTCGCTGCAGGGCCCCTGGGCCAGGGCGGGCGTGCAGCCCCCCCGAGCCCCCTGGCCAGGGATGGGGGATGTAGGGACAGGTCCCCATCCCCTCCCCCGTGCCACCCCCAGCCCTAGGCACCCCCCCCCCACCCCGTAACCCCCCCTGGGCACCCTCAGGATCTTCGTCAACCGGAGCCTGGCGCTGGAGAAGATCAAATGCTTTGGCTTTGATATGGACTACACCTTGGCCAGTGCGTTTTGGGGGGATTTGGGGGTGGGGGGGTAGGCTGGACCCTCAACCCCCTACCCATGCCCCCCCCGCCCCCTGCAGTGTACAAGTCCCCCGATTACGAGGAGCTGGCCTTCGCCCTGCTGCTGGAGCACCTCGTCTCCATCGGGTACCCCCACGAGATCCTGGCCTACAAGTACGACCCCACCTTCCCCACCCGGTGAGTTTTTCGGGGGGGGGGATGGTGCACAGGGTGGGGGTGTCAGTGAGACCCCCGCCTGCTGACGAGTGGCTGTGGTGCAGGGGGCTGGTGTTCGATGCCCTGTATGGGAACCTGCTGAAGGTGGATTCCCACGGGAACCTGCTGGTCTGCGCCCATGGCTTCCGCTTCCTCAAGGGGTGAGTCTGGGAACCCCCTGCCCCAGGGGCTGGGGGGGGGCATGGGGTGGGCCTCCGCCCTGGGCTGCAGCTCTGTCCTCCCTCCCCAGGGCCGAAATCCTCCACTATTACCCCAACAAGTTCATCCAGCGGGATGACATGAAGCGCTTCCACATCCTCAACACCCTCTTCAACCTCACTGGTGAGTGAGACACCCAGCCCCACACACACACATTGTGGGGTGCTGCCCCCCCGTGCCCCCCCTGACAGCCCCCTTCCCCCACAGAGGCCCACCTCTACGCTTGTCTCGTGGACTTCTTCACCAACTGCTCCAGATACGTCAAGTAAGAGGGAGATTGGGGGGTGGGAAGAAGGGGGAGGGAGGGGGGGAGGCTTGGGCCTGGTGGATCTGGGGGGGGGACATGGGTTGGGGGGGCGTCTTCACCTCCTTCACCTCCAATCCCCTTTTTCCCAACCGTTGAAGCTGCGACACCGGCTACAAGCACGGGAACCTCTTCATGTCCTTCCGCAGCATGTTTCAGGACGTGCGCGAGGCCATGGACCACGTCCACCTCTCGGTGGGTGTGGTGGTGGGCAGGGGGCTGGGGGGGTTGATGGGGGGGCAGGGGCGGGGCGATGCTGAGAGATGCCCCCCCCCCTTCCCCCGCTGGTGAGGTTTTGGCCAGACCCGTTTCCCTCCCCCCCCGCCCCGCAGGGCTGCCTGAAGGAGAAGACACTGGAGAACCTGGAGAAATACGTGGTGAAGGATGTGAGTGGCTGCGGATCCCCATGGACACCCCCCACCCCGGTCCCCTGTGACACCCCTGCCCCCCCCCCCGGCCCCCCCCCCCCCCCCCCCCCCGTGCTGACTTGCCCCTCCCCAGCCCCGCGTGCCACTGCTGCTGAGCCGCATGAAGGAGGTGGGGAAGGTGTTTCTGGCCACCAACAGCGACTACAACTACACCGATGTGAGTAGGGGGTGTCTGTGCTCATGCCCCCCCGCCCCGGGGGCAGCCTGCCCTGGGTGGGGGGGCACCAAAGCACAGGCAGGGGTCTGCCTCCCCCCCCCCCCCAGGAGGGTGGTGGCGATGCCGGGTGTCCTTGCAGGCCATCATGTCCTACCTGTTTGACTTCAGCGATGGGAAGGCGGTGAGTCTGTCCCCAGGGTGGGGGGGCAGGGTGCCACCGGCCACCCCTTGCTGACCCCCCCCCCCCTGCCCTGCCCCCCCCGGCAGGCCGAGACCCCGCAGCGCCCCTGGCGATCCTATTTCGACCTCATTGTGGTGGACACCCGCAAGCCGCTCTTCTTCGCCGAGGGCACCGTTCTGCGCCAAGTCAACACGGTGGGGACCCCCCCATGGCTGGGGGAGGGGGCGGGGGGCGGTGGGCACCGTCTGGATGCTGGGGGGCAGAGTTGCTGTTGGGTGGGTACAGAGCAGGCAGAGGTGACGGTACCCAACCCCCTGGGGGGGGGGATCTTGTCCCGCAGGACACGGGGAAGCTGCGCATTGGGACGTACACGGGCCCGCTCCAGCACTGTGCCGTCTACTCTGGCGGTGAGCACCGCGCTGGGGCGGGGAGGGACACACTTGTGCCTGCGCCGAGGCCCTGACGTCTGACTGTCACAGGCTCCTCAGACGTGGTTTGTGACCTGCTGGGCGTGAAGGGCAAGGACATCCTCTACATGGGGGACCACATCTTTGGGGACATCCTCAAGTCCAAGAAGCGGCAGGGCTGGCGAACCTTCCTGGTGGTGCCCGAGCTGGCCCGCGAGCTGCAGGTCTGGACGGAGAAGAGCGGTGAGCGCGACTGAGCCCAGCTGGGGGGGGTGGGGTGGGGTGGGGGGGGTGGCCCAGAGCCTCTTGGCCACCTCCATGGCACAACCCGCCCCAGTGGGCCATGCCCCGCGTTGGTCAGGCGGGGACGCTGCCCACGCTGAGCTGGCCCCATTGCTCTTGCAGAGCTGTTCGAGGAGCTGCGGAGCCTGGACCTCTTCCTGGCAGAGCTGTACCAGTGAGTGGGAAGGGGGACACCCATGGGGGGTGCCAGCACCTGCTGGGGGGGCCCTCCAGGCGAGCCCCCAGCTGGGTGTCTCCCACGCCAGGCACTTGGACAGCGGCAGCAGTGAGCGCCCGGACATCAGCTCCATCAAGCGTCGGATCCAGGTGCTGCCTGGGGCCTCGTCCCTGCTGGGGCCCAGCTCAGCCCTCCCACCATGGCGGGGAGGGGGGAGGGGTGTCACCCTGGGGGGCATTGGGCGCCCTGACCACATCGCTGCACCCCCAGAAAGTCACACACGAAATGGACATGTGCTACGGGAAGATGGGCAGCCTCTTCCGCTGCGGCTCGCGCCAGACGCTCTTCGCCAACCAGCTGATGCGCTACGCAGACCTCTATGCTGCCTCCTTCATCAACTTCCTCTACTACCCCTTCAGCTACCTCTTCCGCGCACCCCCTGTCCTGGTACGCAGCTCCCAGCCCCTCCGGCTCACTGCCTGTGCCTCAGTTTCCCTCCCAGTCTGAGGGGGGGGGGGGGGGGGGGGGGCTGATGGAGGCAGTGGGTGGGCACCCAGCCCCGTGGCTGCTCTGTGCCAGACCCTCTCCGCACGCCTTCTCCCTGCTGCAGATGGCACACGAGTCGACGGTGGAGCATGGCCGCCTGGACACGGGGGAGGCTGGCACAGCCCTGGCACCCTGGCTGGCCCAGCAGGGCCACCCCGGCCAGCAGGTGGGTGGCAGGGGACAGAGGGGCAGAAGCACCCGGTGGCCATGGGAGTCCCAATGCCATCAGGGTGGTGCTGGTGGGGTGCTGTGGCTGCTGAGCCCCCCACCTCTGTCTCAGGTCACTGGGGTCCCCCAGGACTCCAGCGGAGAGGAGGATGATGGAGAAGCCTGACATCCCCCCCCCCCCCCCGCAACGCCGACGGCTACTGAGCTGGCAGGTGTCAGCCCCCCGGGGGGGGCATTTGGTGGCCCCAGCAGTGCCCCTCTCCCTGCAGAGCCCATGGGCCACCCCATTTCCCCACCCCCCCACCCCCACTCCAGTGGCCCTGGCCCGGGAGTGCTGGCAGCACCACGTAGGGCTGGAAGCCACTTTTCACAGGCCAGTGGTCCCAGCTGCTGCTGCCCTGCCAGCTTTGGTGCTCAGCCCCGGGTGGAGGCAAGGGGGCCGCTGCTCAAGCCCAGGAGGGCTCGGGGGGCTCCCCGGGGCTGCTGTTGCCCTTTGCTGCTTTCTGCCCTGTTCTATTTATGAGACACACAACTGCCTGGCACCGCAGACACCATCAGCCCTTGCAGAGGAATAGCACCTTGCCCCCGAGCCTGGGAGGTGGGGGCGAAGGGCAAGTCCCAAATCCTCGGCCAGCAACTGGGCAGAGGGCACTGCGCTCCCCCAACTGCAGCCAGACCCAGGCTGGGCCTTCCAGCTCCCGCGCTCAGACTTCTTCCAGCATTGAGGTTTCTCAATAAAGATGCTGAGCCAACGCTGGTGGTGGCTGTTGGTGGGAGGAGGGTAAGACCCCTGGGGACAGGAAGGTGAGGAAGGGGCTCCCCTCCACCCTTTGTGGCCAGGAAAGCGTGCCGACCCCTGGACCTTGGCCAGCAAGGGGGGGGCGCTGCTGCAGGGGCTGTGAGTGTGCTAAGGGGGCTCAGCCCGGACCCCGGGAGCTCTGCACCCCTCACGGTGCCACCTCCAGCCTCCCCGGGGCCCTTACGGAAGCTGCTGCGGCCCTGCTGGTACCCAGCCCCTTGCCAGGCTGGCACAGGGGGGCTGCGCACACCTTGGGCAGGGAACATCCGAATGCTGCCCAGGTAGGGCACAAGGCAGCTCTGGGGCAAATCCCTTGGGACAGTGCTTCCAAACCACCAGAAGGTGCCCAGAGCACCTAGGGCAGGAAAATGGGGGCACGCGTCGAGGTGAGGAGCCAAGGGCAGTCCCAGGGGACACAGCCCACACCTCCAACCCCAGCCCTTGCACACTGGGCCACACTGCGTCTCTATTGCAAGTTTTTATATATTTAAAACAGTGCTTATATATTTGAAACAGGCTTAAGTGCCACCCCTTCCTATTTACACCCAAGAAGCAACAAGAGAAGTCAGTGGAGCATGTGCGAGGCAGCACAGGGGAGCAAGCAGCCTGCGCCCTGCTGGGAATCCCTCAGCAGCACTCAGAGGGATACAAACTCAAACCCTTCAGCTCCACCACCTCGGGCAAAGCCTTGTTTTTCCGAAAGAAGAACTGAGTCTCCTCCTCAGCATCCAGGATTTCACTGAGGGATGACACCACAGGGTCATGGTCCTTCAGCATCTCTGGGTAGTGGCTCCCAGCCTGCTCTACCCGCAGTGAGCGCCGCACTGGCGTCACCAATTTCAGCTCCTGGCCTTGCAGCAGCTGCTTTCCTCTGCGGGGAGGACAAGAGCTGTTAGGTGAATCCTGCGGGGGAGCGCTGCTGGCACAGGCAGGGGCTGCTCGCTGCCAGGAGCGGGCAAGCTCAGCCTTACCTGGTCGCAGAGGTCACTTGTAACTTGATGGAGAGGGGCAGGCTGGTCAGGGACCTCCCCGTCAGGCTGGGGGTTGCTGCCAGACGCTGGCTCTCGCTCGGGTGAGGCGCTGTGGGCTCCCAAGGATCGGGCTGCTCAGCCTTTTCCCCTGCCAGGAGAGGAGAAGGGCAGCGCGGTTGCAGAGCGTGGCAGTTGGGGAGGGATTACAACAGCACCGCACTCCAGCCCTGGGCGAGGGCACCTTGCTACAGAGGCGTGATGGGCTGGGACCGTGCCCAGCCCCGGCAGAGGGATCTTGCCCCATTTTTGAGATCAGGATTCCAGACTTTTACAACACTCCGTCTCCATCAGTCAGCAGGGAGATGGGGTCTTGGGACAGACTGCAAACCATGCCGCTTCCCCGCCTGCAGCATCAGGGAACCCCAGCCTACCTGCGCTCCAGCTGGCCCCCACGTGCACACATTACCTTCCAATGTTTGGTCTGCAGCCTTCAAAATATCAAGGACAACTTCTCGGAGCTCCTGGAGTGGCTGCAGGAAAAGCAGAAGGTGGGTCAAGGCACGCCCAACTCGGGAATGGAGGCTGGAGTTGCAAATGAATGGGAGAAAAGGGGTTTGCTGCATCGCGACACCCTGTGCTGGAGACGGCGGCAAGAGGCTGCAGAATTGCTCTTCTCCGAGCGAGATCTGTCAGCACACAGGCCCGGCGGGGCAGGTGTCCACCCTGCCCAGGTAAATCCCACCAGATGCCGCAGTAACGCTGCCCAGACCAGCACAGAGCTGCCGTCACATCACTTCCGGCTACAGCGCTGGCACAGCGCAGGGTGTATGCCCTCCCCGTCCTCCCCCGGGCCCCGTTCATGCCTGCACGGCACTGCCTGCTTGGCTTGTTAGAGCCAAAGGTGTTTCTACGGGACAAAACGGGACCAGCAGCTCTAAAGGGCTCTTTCACCAGTGACTAGCGCTGCTAAACTCATCCCCAAATCCCTGGATCTCGAGGAGACCTGCTGGCACAGGGGCAGGGATCACAGGGAGGTAGTGAAGAGAAGCGTGTCTCACCTCAGCACCGGCGCAGACGGCTGCTTTGTACAGCCCCGTCACATCAAAAGGGCCGCTCCGGGCGAGGAGTTTCGCTTTGCAGATCCAGAACTTGGCAAATTTCTCTGCCTGGGGCACGCGGGACAGCACTGCAGAGAGCTCCTCTGCTGGGACACCCTGCGAAGGCAAGGTCCCGGAGTCAGTTGCAAGGAATTGCAATTGTAACGGCTCTCCCAGCCCTCCCGGGGAGGAGCAGCCCGGTTTTTGCAAGTCTCCTATGGGACCGTGGACAGGGAACAGCTTCCCTGCCTCTGTTTCCCCTTGGTACAAGGAGCCCAATATCTCAGAGGGATGTCAAGGGACAGACTCTTCAGTGCTGGCACTAATGGAGGCACTAAACCCCGGAGCAGGGCTAGCGGTCAGCATTCCCCGGAGGTGACACTTCACAGCAGCCAGGGCAGGGGGTGCCAGGGACGGATCCCAGCCGGCTCAATCAGCCAGGGCTGCTGCCACCGCAGAAATTACTGCTGCGGACTGCACTGCCAGGTACTGGGACACCGACAATGATGCAGGCAAGCTCCGTGACTGGGTCTCGCTCCATTTTTCCCATTAGCACATCCCACGTGCCTTTGGCCCAGCCATAACTCCACAAGGACTTTCACTTTTTGTATGCATGAGGTTGGCAACCGCAGACAAGCGAGCAAGAATTCTTGCTCCAACCCCTGCTGTGCCATTGAGGGGACGTGGCCCTCATCTCCGGGGACGCTCCAGGAGAAGAGGAGCCCGTTCAAGCAGCTCTGTTCCCATTCCCACCTCCTCAGCGAGCTCCAAGCACTCAGTTAAAAGGCTGTTGATGGTCTCCAGGTGGAGCTGCTCCGGCTTCTCCTGCTTCTTTTTCTCCTTGGCATCTCTCCAGGACAGCTTCACTGGCTTTTTCTGAAGCAGCATCATAGGCGGCCGCTTGTACGTCTTGCCTTTGGATGCCAACCACTCCTCCAGCTGTTTCCTGTCACAGGACCAAGGGATCGCTGTTACCACCCCAGCGCATCACCAGCGCCTGCCAGGCTACCGTTTTCCCTCGGAATCTCCCTCTAGGCAACTTCAGCTGCTCAGGAAGAACCAGTACCTCCATCCTAAAAACACATCTGAGCTCTGGGCTGGGGAAGGAAAACCCTCTCAAGTTTAAGTGTGCCTTGAAGATAAAACAGGAGAGTGGCCACACACTGTCCTCCTGCCTGCCGAATCAGCGGGAGAGGAACCCAGGGTACCACCAAATCTCACCCCCACCCTCCTCTTTTCTGGGGCATCAACCTCCAAACGGGCGTTCACTGCTAAGGGGACTTTGGACCCCGTTTCCAGCATCTTGGCACTGGTTCACCCAGTTAAAGACTTTAAACTCTGCTGTCCCCTGGAGGCGAGGACAGAGTTGGCCGAAGCTGCTACTTACTTACGATCCGCAGCCGATGGGGTCTTGGGAACGCGCCTTGCCTGTATTCCACTTGCCTTCGGCACCACTGGCTTAAGCTTCTCTCTCCTACTCCTAAAATCGCTCTCAGTTGCTTGAGTTTTGGAGCCGTGTACGCTGCGAGGCTGGTTTTGGGGGACTGTCACTCGAGGTGCTGCCGTGCGTCTGGGAGGCACCACCTTCACGTCCTTCCTATCCGCCTCTCCTTTAGCCGAGGGCCTTTGCCATCGCACCGTGTCACCCGGCCTCAGGCTGGATTTCAGGGCTGTGGGGCCCTGGGTCCTGCTCGAGGCTGGAGGCTTTGTGGGAGATCTTTTCAGCTGGGGAGGTCTACTCTGGGGCTTAAGACCTCCCGCTGGCTGCAAGCTGAGTGGCCTTCCAACGGGTTCCCTTCCCGTATTAGTTTTTTCCTGCCTTGCTGCTGGGTTTTTATGTAGCAAATTAGTAGAACCAGTAGGTAACCGAGGGGGCTGCAATGGCTGAGTTTTGACACCTGGTTTTTGAGACAGGCTCTTTGAACCTGGCAGGGCTTTCCTGAATTTATCCCCAGTCGGCTCTTCCTTTGCCTGGTGGCTATTAATTCTGTTCTTTGGGCCTGTGATGGTTCTTGACATCGTGGCTGAGCTCTGTGGGCGAGCCCAGACTCTCTTGTTCCCGAGATTGTTTCCGTCAGACTGGAAAACTCTGTTCAGCACAGGGTGTGTAGAGGCTTGTGCTCGGATGTTTTCTTTGTTGCAGACCAGCCTGTCCTGCAGGCCCTCATTTAGGGAGCAAGGAGCCCCAGGAGTGGGGTGGTCACTTCCAGGCTGAGGTGCTGCAGCAGTGGCAGTCTCCTGTGCAGGCTTCTTGCTCCTGTCTGGATTTAGGTGACCAGAGTTTGTAGCCAGGAGCCTCCCTCCAGGCTGCGTAGAGCAGCTCCTGCTTGGCGCGAGCCCCATGGGAAGCTTTGCACCCTTCCTTGGCTGCTCCGGACGCACCACTGCTGCTCTCTGGGATGCATTTGAAGGCTTCTGCTGAGCAGCGTGCTGTGTGGATTTGGCACCAGACTTGCCAGCCCTCTGAGCGCCCTTCACCACGTTTCTGAGAACATCCTTCTTGTTTCTGTCAACCTGGAGAGACAAAGTGAACCTCAGCCCAGAGAGCTCAGCTTGGTCAAACCCTGACAGCGTGCCCCAGCCCCTGCCCCAGCCCAGGGGACATCCACACAAGCCCCACGGTGACACAGCAGTTGTCGAGAGAACGATAACACAACACCCACCAGCACATCAGCAGAGGATGAGTCCCCCACACCAAGTTCCTCTGAAAAATAATTAGCGGACTTATTGCCAGCTATTTAGCAATCTGCTGACTGCACCCCACTGGGGTCAGGAACTCACCACCCTGATTTGGGTACCCCATTCTGACCAGACTTACTGTGAGCATGAAACACAAAACTAGGCTCAGAAGATTTCTACTTACGTGCTCTAATTTAGAAACTGGTTCTAAGGGTTGATTCAGGCGATTCGTCTGGTCCTTTAAAAATGGTCTGTAGGGAATCAAACAAAACATCGGGTTATTTAACAGCTGCTGCAGAAAAGGTTAAATATCTAAAACACTGGGTGTCTCAGTCACAGGAGCTTACAAGCTTTTGGAAATCAAAAAGCCACGTAATATTAATTCTTTTTCTTTTGCATGGCAACAGAAAAGCAACACAAAACATTGACATCCAAGGTTGTCACAAAACTTATGGCTTCCACTGACAACCAAAGTAACCAAAACAGTTCCTGCAGGCAGGGGGGGCTGGCAGGCAGGCAGGAGGCTGCAGTTGTTTTGGAGGCTCCTGAGGCCGCTGGCCCTGTCGCGATCCAGACTCGCCCCGCAGGCAGCTGAGGTGCTGCAGATCAGAGTGGTGTCTCAGAGCGCATCGGCTGGCGTTTGCTCTGCCACGGCGAGCCGCAGCGCTGCGGTGGCTGATTCACCAGCCCCTCAGCTGCCTGGGCACCAGCAGCGAAGCAGGGAGGTGGGGCAGCAGCCCTGGCTGTCGGCTCCCCCAGCCTCTCCTCCTCCTCCCTGAGCTGGAGCCCTCTGAGAGCAGCCAGCTGCAGTGCTCTCCCACCCCTCTCTCGGGAGCTGCTAGCTCAGCCATTAAGGAAGGTTAATGCCTGAGCAGATATTTTTCTGTAATGAAGGAGCCTGCAGAGGTAGGGTAGGGTATCGTCCTCTATTCTACAGAAGTGGTGCACCACGCTGTAAGCAGCTCTGCCGAGAGGGACCTGGGAGTCCTGGTGGATGACAAACTGACCATGAGCCAGCAGGGTGCCCTTGTTGCCAAGAGGGCCAATGGCACCCTGGGGTGCATTAAGAGGAGCGTGGCCAGCAGGGGACAGAGCCAGACTCTTTGCAGTGGTGTCCAGCACCAGGACAAGGG
>BOSO01015713.1:0-34574 GCA_018403395.1 Gorsachius goisagi | reverse complement strand
AGGTTTAGACTAGATATAAGGAAGAAATTCTTTACAATGAGGGTGGTAAAACACTGGAACAGGTTGCCCAGAGAGGTAGTGGAGGCCCCATCCCTGGAAACATTCAAGGCCAGGTTGGACAGGGCTCTGAGCAACCTGATCTAGTTAACGGTGTCCCTGCTCACTGCGGGGGGGTTGGACTAGATGACCCCTAGGGGTCCCTTCCAACCCAAAACCTTCTATGATTCTATGATATCATAAAGCTTTTAAAAAAAATGGTAACAAAGGCAACATGTATTCTCACCAACACACACATAAACACAGTACAGCGTGATATCATTCAATATGTAAGCAACTGCTCCATTAAATTAGGTAAGGCCCTCACTTTGGTAAGAAAAACAAAAGGAAGAGAGAATCCAGCAACATGGCTGGAAGAATGACTTTGGGAATTAAAACAATCAGGCATACAGGTTTTACACCTAGATTGTTAGCCTGGACACTGACTGTTAATTTAGTAAAATATAAAAAGAATGAAAATGGGGTATCTAGATCTAAGTAAGTACGAATTCTAACACCTCAAGAACACATAGATTGAACAGAAAGAAATTATGTTGCCTGGGCCAGCTGCTGCAGTTTTAAGAGTAAGAGCAAGATTTAACTGTTCTTTTAATTAAGATCCAGCTCCAAAGCTTCCATATGCATAATTGAACATACTTAATATTTTTGTCAGCTAGAATATTTTCTTGAATGGAGGCCAATCTGTCTTAATATATATCAGATTAAAATGCTGGCATAATTTTCCCTGTCTGACCTTTTCCAAGGGCTATGAATATTTTAAAGTAATTTTCCACTTTATGAAGGCCTCAGTATTTTTCTCTAAAAAAAAGAACTTGGGGGTACATCATTTTGAACCTTAAAAGTTTACATTTAACTTCACATAAAAGAAATAGTACAACATAATTTTGCAATGCATTTACATGGGGGGGTTTAAGGTCTTGAAGTATGCAAGACATTATTTAATTTATAAACTTCATCCATTATTATTCCAACATGAAATGCAGTTACCTGTATCTCATTCAGTTTAAGCAAAATAGGAGAGATGCTATAGCACTGGACAACAGACATACCAGTCTCTCCTTTTGGAGTGTAATGGGTGTTGTGACATTAATCAGATATTTACAACTAACTGGCCATCTATACTAGCATTTTTTTTAATTTAATCAGCTATTGAATATATAAATTATTAATAAATAAATCATTTAATCATCTTATTGACCATAAGGTCTTATAAATGGGCTTCATGCGCTGTTGGTATGGGTATTTGTCCCTTCTAATTCATACAAGGACCGCTGCAGGAGAAATAAAGTCAGCCTTCTTGAGCAAAAAGCCAACAGCTGCTACTTGAGCAGACTTTTATGTTACAGCTCTGTTCTATTTTGTTCTAGCTGGAGTTGCAAATAGAGTGAGGTCTGAAAGGTCCAAATGAATCAAACTGGACAGAACAAGGATGAAAAACACCTCATCATGCTGAATATATGAACATCCATCACTAGTCAATGGCAAGAGTGGAGCCCCGTAAGTTTCAACATCATTCTGTTTTGTATTTGGTGCACACATAGCATAGGTGCATGTGTCTAGTCCTCTGTTTGTCATGAAGAAAATTGCTGGCATAGGTGCATTCTGCAATCATCGCCTTCAGCTGAGGATGCAGCCTAAGACCAGTGAAAGGAATTTTCTTGCTGACAGTTAAGTCATCTCTAAAGTGACCAACTCAAACAGTGAATGCACACTTCTGTTACAACAGATACACTAGGGTTTGCTGGCATAGCTTGCAGCAGCTTGGGGACATGAAGAAGGCAACTGTGTAACACAACTATGCTGACAGAACTCAGTGCTGACCAAGTCTCAGACTTGTGAACCATGAACCCCTAGTACCCAGGCACAAAGAAGCACTTCCAGGGCTCCCCCTACAAACACCAGATTAGTACAGAACAGGTGAATAGCTTTCTACTTTCTTAATAGAGGCTCAGTTGAACAATATTTGCAGTATTTATTGCAAAAGAGAGCTTTTGGAAGGTGCACTCTTATCAACAGGTTTTTTTAGTCTCTGTATCATGATTCACATTGATCCATGGATTTCTTCTCAGAAGGTCACTGTCAAACAAAAGGGATCTTTGCAATAAATATTTCAGCAGGTAGTATCTAGCCTGTACAGTTCAATCACCACCCTTCCCCACACTGGCTTGCGTTCTTCAAGTTCCCCACTCCTAAGCAAGAGAAACACCACCCCAGGTAACTTATTTTGCTCTGTTTTCAAGTATTCTTTTCTCAGCACTGGCACTAAAACAGGTGCAATTGAGGGGAAGGTGACAATCAGTCCAGGAACCTTTGTGCTCACAGGAACAACCAACTTCATTGCCAAAATGCTGTCTATGTGGCTTAACTGAACTAATGGGTGGCACTCGTGCTCTAAGAAAATATCTGTGAAACTGGGTTGTGTGCACAACTGACAAAAGATTACATGCAGAAACCACAGTTGCCCAGAGAAAAGACAAATTGTTTGTCTGAGAGTCCTTAGCACAGAGTAATGACAATATTAAATATTCAGAGGTAGGTAGATGTTCCAAAAACAGGAGGAAAGTAGCTTTGATATGTACACAAGATAAAGTTATTATTTCCTGTAATTAAGAATAGATATACTCAATAGGGTCCTGCAAGATTTCAAATATCCATTTTCTCTTTAGCTAGAGTCCTGGAAAATGGTCTGTAAAGAAGATCCAGTATGGAGCAGATTCCAAACGTGAAAACACACAGGTTTTGCCTTGTGTTGCAAACTAGAATTAATCCAGAGTATTAAAAAAAAAAACCACTGTTGAAATGACAGTATGAAGTTTTATGAAAAGAGCAAAAAATATTACTGTTTTATGGTGAAGTCTTACAACCACCCAGATAGGGAAAGTCTCAGCAAGTCCTTTCCTCTTCCTGAGGAAACACTGAGTTTGTAAGGAGATGTGAAAGCAGACAAGATTTGTGTTTTCAGTTCTACTGCATATAATGCACTTGATTCTAATCATAAAAGCACACTGGCATGTACATGAGCATATTCACTGTTTGAGATACATAAAATACATTTCAATTAACACAACTAGGAGTTTTAAAGGGAAAAGAAAGGACTTTTCAAACTTGGCACCAGCCACTGAATAAGCCTCAAACATAGAGGTTTTCTTTTTTCTGTTTTTTTCAGGGGGTGGGGATGTTTGGTTTGGGTTTTTGATTCCCCCTTTAAGCTAAAAGTTGCCTGTACCACACCAGCATAGGGCTTTTGGAAAAAATCTTAGAGGTAAATTTCATCATTCTTTCCCAGTTGTTACTATAATTTGCAGGGTTTCTGTTTTATGTGCTTCATTACCTTTGTAATTATTTCATGTACACAATTGTAATGTTTTGTTTCCTAGTGTTGTTAAGGTAACCTCATCACTGTTGTCTTGCATTCTTTACTCACTGTGCAGACTCCAGTTGCTACTTACAAAATAGCAAAAACATGGAAAGAAATACATGGGGACAGCTGGGTTCCATTTTTATTGGCCTAATTCTTTTAAGAAAAATGCTTTGATAGTTTTAGCATTCATTTCAACTGAACCAGTCAGATTAATTGTTAGGGATCAAAAAAATCTGAGGAATATACCTCAAGTAAAGTAATTTATTCTGAAGTACTGCATTAAATAAAGCCACATTTTGGTGGTAACCTTAACCAAATAAGAGTAAATAAACAATAATAATAAAGCACAAGTAACAAAATGATGAGGCATAATGTACTATTTGAACTATCATACACTAAACACTGAGAAGTGCTAATTCTTGTAAGTTATTCTTAATTCCTTCTTTCATTATCTTCTTAAATAAAGGTACCTTTAATTTTTATATAGTAGGTCTTATACATGCTATCTTGTAAACTACTTCAAACTGACTTAACAGAGGATGCCCTTCATATAATTTGCTTTCCTGTAGTTCTGCTTCTTACTTTAACTGTTTGATCATGTATTGAGTTAGTTATGCTTAGGTTAATATAGAACTATAAAGCTTTCTACAGCCTATCCTAGGGATATCAACAGCCTGCACAATGCCAGGCAGTTGAGAAATCTCACACCTCCTCAAAGAGCAAACATTGAGCTATCACTCACTTGCAGCCTAGGACAGAGAAACTGAACATGTTGACCCACTGTTTTTATGTTGCTCTGTAGTTGCTTGTTTAGAACTACATCGAACACTAAGGAGAAACACAAGGGTATCCAGCAGCCTTCAGATTTGAAGCCTAATGGTGTCAGGAACTATTTGCATAACTTCCTTGGAAAGAGAAAGAGGTATTTTCAGAAGGCGACTCTAACATAGTCATGGAAGCTGCTGTGCCCCAAATGCAATTCCATGGCAGGAATCCACATGTGGTGGCAAACAAAATAATTGCAAGAGTTGCTTGTCTGGGGCTACAATACTTGTTGCAACATCATACCAGATGCAGTGTATGATACTTTCTCCACCCAAGGAACAGTTAATTAAGGGTCATACTTAATAATTTAACATGTCACATTCTAAGAAACAAAAAGATTTAAGACAAAAATGGTCTTCAAGATTCCAGAAGTAAACATGCCAGCCACTGAAGTATCCAGCAGCTTGGAAGGAAAATGCCTTCTCCAGAAGAAAGGATGGCTTGTCATAGCTAATGCCTTGTTTAGATGGTGTAGCATCATCCCTAAAGGTTTTCAGGGACTTCCATTTCTTTCCTCCCTTCCCCTACCCCTCAGGCAGTTGGACTGAAATCAGGCAAATGTTTTTGTTTTCTTTTAATCCTTTTAAGAGTTCCTTGAATTCTTAAGTATTAGAATATTAGCTTTAGCAGTAACAATTCCAGAACTTGATTCTGGCAGCGGACAGATTTGAGAATGGGTGTTGTTCATTATAATGGCTCCCCCCTTCCAAGTTTGTACATTCAGTGGTCCACAAAACATTTCTGCACTGCAGATTAATAACGTTTGCAGATACTGTTTTGAAAAATTCCTTCCTGGATCTACATATCCCCTTTCCAACCCCATCCACTGCCTGTTAACCTAGTAGGACCAGGAGCAAACACTTTAAATTAAACAATCTTTGGCTTACCTGAATTGTACCCCATTTGCAGGACACGTACAATATTTTCCGACTATTTCTTCTTTGTTCATGGGTATCTGCACGTTTCCAGTGTGCAAACAACATTTAGATTTGACCAGGTATGTAAAGGTTTCAGTCAGGTATTTCCCTGGAATTTGCCAAGCCTATTTCTCTGACTAGGTACAAGGTCATTAGATTTGTACAGGATCATTGTTCTTTTTTCATTGTAAGTGACTCCCTAGACCTTCTACACTGCAGTATCTGGACCAGGATGGAAAAAAGGGCTTTGCACTTTCTCATTTTGCATTGAAGTTCTCAGAAAGGAAAGGTTTCAGTTTGTCTCATGACAGAATCTGAAGATGGGAAGAATAGCATACAGACCTCTCAGGGGTTTCTGTTTTCTCAATTAAGGAGTTAAACCTACATGTTTTCTTTTTTGACTACTCCATTCCCCAAAGAAACCCTCTAATGTATATGGGAAAAATCTCCTTTTAAGCCAATAGCAGCAACTATGGTATACAATGCTGACAAGCTGAATATGAAACCATATTGCTTTAGACCACGCAACATGCCAGCACATGCAGACACAATGACTCTTGTATTGTTCCTGAAAACAAATCCAAGAAGTATAATACTCTCAAATGAAAGATTTAGAAACAGAAGCAGCAACTAGCAGAGCTTAGTAAGGGCTGTGTATGCCTTTAAAGTCTGCCCCGCTTTGGGGACAATGGCACCCTTGCTACTAGTAACCACCAGGCACAGTGATGCTAAGTACCTGGAACAAATTGTGTTGACATGGAGTCAACTTAAACCATATGTTTTACTACCAACTAAAAACTCAATCTTAGATCTAAGACAACCTACTTTCCTAAAAAATTACATGTGCCTTTTGTAAATATGACAATAAGCCCCATCTACTCAGTGGGGTTTTTTTCCAGTTATAACAGTGTTGGTTTTGTCTGTATTTTCTGATCATCTGAAAAACTTAAGTTATTCTTTCTCTAATGCACTTTGATTTGCTAAGGAACACTCCTTTCAGAGCTATTTTTAAGGACTGCTTTCTTTTATTGTGGCTTGTTGTTTTTTCTAAACCAATTCTTTCAGAGCTTTTTGAATTCAGTAAACATGCCAACCTAAAAAAATTATTCTCCACCAATCTCTCTTCTAATCAATGCACAGGGGGCTTTTCGGTTTTTCTGTCAATGTATACTGACTTCTTGTGTTGCAATAGTCAGGGTCATGCAAAGTAGTAAATAGTAAGATCAGTTTTTAACTTACGCCTTTTTCTTCGCTTACACATACAGAGTATTTACTGTCAAAGTTTCTTTCTCAGATATTTGAAGTCCTGGGAGTTAGCTCCAGGAATTCAGAATTCTCTCCTTCCCTTTGAAAGTATTGAAATGCATACATATGTTTGCATTTCCATTCCCATGCTGATTGAATAGCAAGTGTTGACTCCTATTGTTTCAGAAATTTTTAAACTAGGGTTTAAAAGAAATTCTTAAGACAAAGTTTTAAATTAATAAATACAAGATTAATCTAGTAATTTAGGTTTCATAGTGATGAATTAAGTAATGACCACTTACTTAATCCGTATCATATGGGCCTAAAAGCAGCACAATATAATTTGGCTGGAGTAGATTTTTTGCGGGTATCTCACATGACAGGAAAGAAGTCTAAAGAGCCAGTAGAAAATGGTTAAAAATACTGAGTAGCAGTAACTCACTTTTAGAATGGCAGGCTCTGCCCTGAGCCCTGTAGTATTTATATTTTTATCTTGACAAATTGAAGGTGTGATCTGATAAAACAGCTTGCAGTTCAGTAGTGGAAAGATCTCATAGCTACAAAACATAAGCAAAAAGGGATAGAGAATATAATAGCACAGGTGGCAACTCTTTAGAAAAGTACAGAAAGCAATAGTGAGTCTTAAGCTGAACTTGATTTAAAGTTATTATATGCTGGTATGAAACTATAATATATACTCTTATTTATACATCCCAGCATGAAAGACTGCAAAATAAACATAATTTTCAGTATTGGTTCAGCCTCAGCTGGAAAATTGGATTCCTTTTGAGGCATTGCATTTCTAGAAAAAAGTAGAATGTACAACAAAGTTCAAGCTTGTTTTTGTTAAGAAAAATCATGTCAAGTATATCTAATTTCTTTCCATAATGGTTACAGGCTTTATAGACAAACGAGAAGTAAAGTCCAGATGATAATCATAGACATTGATCAAAAGTCTTGTAGATGTGGCCTCAGCAGAAGGATTGAAGACATTCAAGTGTTTAGTCCACAGAACAGAAAACTTCTGGATATGTAATAATAGTCTTCAGATACAGTAAAACTACTTTAAAAAACTAGAAAAAAACCCTTTTCTTTTAGTGACCACTATGGGCATGAGAAGAATGAATGAATAAATTGAAGCAAGCCAGAATTTGGACATTGAAAATACACTCTAAATGAGTAAAGTACTTGCACAGACTGTCTAGCGAGGTCACAGGGCTTTTATCAACAGGGTCTTTGAGAATAGGCTAGGCAAGCGTATGAAGTGACACAGGCACAGCCGGAGCTTGGCATAGCCTTACACCTGATGATTTCCTAAGCTCATTTCTAGTCCTGTTTCCTGCAATTGTGTGAGTTTAAAGTACACAAAAAGCAATAGCAGACTGATACATAAAGTATCAGTACATAGCAAAAAAATTTGAGGTAGCTTTCTGATATCCAACAAGGACCTCAGGCCCCAGCTTTCTACCTTTCCTGATTTCACGTTGTTGCTTTTTCTAACCCCTCCCCTGTTGTTGGTGTCAGTTGGTCAGCTTTGACTGGGAAAAAAATAAAATAAAACTCTCCAGCCTTCATAGCTCTGGTGGTTTGCTCAGGTTCCGAGAGCTATTCAACAGGCTGATGTTAAGAAAAGCCTGTTGAGGGTTGTTACATTCATAGAAGCTGTGTCTAACTGAGAACATCTTTATGCCTCATATACTTGGAGGCTAGACAAGTACCCAGGGGCAACACCATGCCCACCTGACCCAGTCATAGAGCTTCTCCTAGACACCTGCTATTGGACACTGCCATCGAGTGACCTCTGGTATACTCACATGTTAGGCTCCAATATAAAATAAGCCAGAAAAACATGAACTTTGGAATCTCGGAAATTCAGAAACTGGAGCACAAGACTCCAAAACACTGATTTTAAAACATTTAGTGTAAGCCATCTCCATTATTTTTCTCAGTGACAGGAACTGACTGAATCATTTTATGCAGTAGCAAATGAACTCCTGGACCACATCCTTACACATTCTAAAAGTGTCTTCCTCAGTTCAGTGATATCCTATTTCATCTCAAAAGTGACTTCCTAAACTGATCTCACCCACCTTGTTTTTCTTGTCAGCCCCTTCAGGATCAGCTCACCCTTCTTTTTCCTTCATTAATGGAAAGTGACTTTCCAGATCCAGCTTCTCCCTGGCGAGCTAGTTTCTTCAATCCTAACCATTCACATACGTGCCCCATTGCATAAAGGTCATACCTTCTCATGCCCCATTTCCCATTAGGCCTTGCATTGAGTTGATCATATGCTCCTTCTGGGAGCCATAAGTCTTAAACTTACCTACTTCCTCTCCTACTAGCAACCTAATCTTGAGAGGGATCTTCACGTAACATGAGCTTTGTCACCAAGCTGATTCCTACTCTGTGCAACTATTTTTATCTGTTGAAAAAACATAGAAATTAGGCTCCCTTTCAGTACCTGCCCTGTGCCTATCATTTAACTCATCATATGTGGCAGTCCAACCACACAGTAAATTCTTTATAAAACCTTGAAAGAGCTTTAATGCTGTGAAGTATTTTACCACCATTCCTGAACAGGAGATGGAAGCTAGAACACCGTGTTAGTTTTTCCTGTAGCAGGAAGACAGACGACTACTGTACTATGAATTTACATTGTTAATATTATTATAGCAGATGTATGACAACTCTCATTACCCATCTCTACCTTTCATGTCTGCCACATGGTGTTAGATATTCATATTTTCACTTCTCCATGGATCTTCAGCACTCCACTACATTGGGTATCATAAAGCTGCCACACAGAATGTTTTTAAATCCTTGGAGAACGGCTACATACACATAGAAGATATTTCTCAGAACTGCCAGGTATGGAAAATTCATTTGGGCACTCTAAGCACATTTTCAAAATCTGCCCTGTCCTTTGCTCAGAAACTTGTCGCAGGTCATCTTCACATAATTATTATGCTCTTTGGCCTCACTGTCTTCCTCCCATTCTCAGAAAAACAGCACTTGAGTTACCTTCTTTTCAATGGCATGAACATCTACTACCTTCTACCTTTCAGTATTGTGTCTGAACCACCAGTGGAGAGCTTAAACCCCCTGATTATCCACACTGCATACCTGTTAGTTTCTTCCCAAACTGTAAGTTGGAGCAATTCAGCTTGCCTTGTCAGGAAACCTGGTCACTGAAGAGAACAGGTTGCTCTAAGGCCTACAGGAAATGGGAACACAAATAGATCTACATCACTTAGTTGGAGAGCTAAGCTTAATTCCTGGGTCTACCTAAGATGCAATACTCACATAGCTTTCATCATCTTAGACCAAATCCCATGTTCAAGTATTACCTTCTTGCACTGCAGCCTGTATACTTACTGCTTTCCCTTCTGACCCCTTTCCAGGCTCTTTACTCACATGTTGTCTTCATTCCTGCTTTATTTTGGCATTTCTAGCATTCCTTTCTGCTAGAAAAACACCCTCAACTTTTAGCCACCAAATACTTCCCTCTACCCCTTTTCAAAGAATTTAAAACTCTTTTTCCACGAATCCTCCTCAATGCACCACTGGTCTCACCATCAGCACCACTTCAGTCTATCTTGTAGACTTTGAATTCAAATAGATCACATGTTTCAAGGACTGGCGCATGCCTCCAGTATTTACAGACCTTGATTTTCCCACCCCCCCTTTTATGAAGTGTTTCGTTCACAGCTGTCAATGGTATTTGACCTGAGATATTAGACAAAAACCCAGGTGGCCAAACCATTAGGGGTGGAGGCAGCAGATTTGAAACACAAAGAGAACTCCCATTGACTTCAGGGGTCTAGTATCTGCAAGTTATTTAGAAAGCATTTGAATTTTTTCTTTCCAGGGTTTTAGTTATTTTTAGAACAGCTGAAATCAGTGCACTGTGTAATTTGAGGTGTATCTCCTAAGAGGCAATACAACATTCAGCCCCATAAATTGAATGTTGTTTATTTGGGGTTTTGAGTCCTATGCACAGTAAAATGTTGCAAGGAGGACTGTGTCCTGTGGCTCCTTCTATGAAGTAGAATTATATTGTATTGAGCTCTACTTTGACTCTAAGCTGAAACACATTCCTATACCATTAGTTATTCTGTTTTGGTTTTTAATTATGTTAGATTTCTGGTAATTCTATGCCATCTACAAATGGCAAGGTTATAATAAGAGATTTGGAAAAGTTGCATCAACATGGCAAAGAATCCATCTTCTAATCAATTTTAAGAATACAAATTATTTTCTTTGCAAACAGAAGCAACATGGGCTTTTTTAAAAATCCGAGTATAAAAATTAAATGTTGTTCTACACCTTTTCGGAAGTGTTATGTGAACTCTTCCAATAATGTTTCCTTAGAGCACACACCAAGATGAGAGCTACTAATTTAAGAATGAGCAAGAACTGTCCTAAACGCACCTTAGTGCTTTCCTTGGGTTTCAGTTTCTTACCCGCCTCTCCTCCGCTAAAGTCACTTTCTCAGTTGACAACATACTCCCCCAGGAAATACTTCCTTCTCAGTGCTGTAACAAATTCCTCTGGAAGAATGGGCAATTCTTACTGCTTTAACACAAGCCTAGATGATTTGAATTCTTCTGTGGATTTTAGCTTCACCCCATACAAAACTATACTGTATTCTGAAAGAGAAACTAGAAGCCAGTCCTGCATATAAAAATTTAAAACTAATCTGAGAGTTTTCCACCTACAGGCCTCAGCAGAACCAGCTTCAACACCCATGATCATGAGCTGCTTTATATAGCTTCAGGACCTGCATAATCGGGGTACCATACACATCTATGTTTATAATGAATTAAGTCTAACAAAAACCAAGCCACCAACATTTGTCAGGAATTAGGTTTTCATTAAACCATGCAGGATGAATACTTGAAAATGTCTTTTCTGATGAATGCTTCCATTTGAAAACTCTAAGCCTCGTTGTATTCCATCTGACGCCATGGGTACTCAGCAACTCAGTCCTAAACATTCAGAATTCAAAGTCAAGTCAGCTGAAAACATAGGATCAGAGACAAACAAAGCTGCAAGTTACCTGTTGATATGTGCTGTATATGCTTGTGGGGTTTGTTTTGTTTTTAAAGCAATACATCCAGCCATATAGCCTACAGTTGTGCAGAACTTCAAACAAATAGAAAAGAGTAATCTTCAAAAAGTGAGATTGTGTATTGGCAATATTTAAAAAACCGCAAAGAGTCATCTTCAAAAAATGAGATTGTGTACTGGCAATGTTTAAAAGAGAAATGTCATAACATTCTGAAGAACTGATTTCAGTAACAATTGTTCTGATTTATGAACACCCATTGAACAGCATCAATTTCTGTAAAATTAAGTTGTGCCCTCCCATGTCCTCTATTAATCTTTGTAACTTCTTTTTTAGATTGCAACTATCTAGAATTTCACTATCCATCAGAAAAATCAAAATATCTTCTGATGCCAGAATATGCAAGTTTCTGGCTACTGCACTTCTTGGGGCACTGTATTTCTTTTTAAGATTATTTAACTGGGGTGCCACGAGCTAGATAAAAGATTGTGAAATGCACTGTTTTGGAAATTGTATGCCAGACTCTAGAGACTGCCTAATTCTACTCCGCCACCCCCCAGATACAGTCACAATATCAAATAAGAAAGCAACAAATATGGTACTTCTGTTATTATTAGAAAGAAAAGTTACACATTGTAGTCTTTCACAATACTTAGTAGGATAATTTATTTAACTGTAGGAGTCTTATTTCCAAGTCTGTATTACACAAGATGTCAGACTAGACCCTAAAAAAGTGTAAGAAGCAGCAATCATCAAGTATACAACTCTGGCTCAAATGATTTTTGGCTATTGTTGCCAAGGTCTATAAGGATCAACTGTAAAATGACTTATGCACATTGGAAAAGCAAGCAAACAATAAAAGAAAAATGAAGAAAACCAACAGCCATTTCAAGGATTAAGTTGTGTTATTACAAATATTTTGTGCAGCTTAACATCACTTAGTGAAGTTACTCAGTTTAGAAAGCACTAGAAAGATTGAAGACAAGAATACAGTTTTTCATTAGTTTTGTTTTCAAAATTGAAACAGAAATAAGAAGTATGTTCTTCCTTAAAAGCAATGTGGAATGATTCAAACAAGTTCACCCTTTCAGACAAAGCCTTCTATTTAAGCTTTACAGGTCTACTTAGCTTCACAAAGCAGAGATGTCTGGAGCCTGTGAAGTAATTGGGGGAAAGGACCTCACATGGCACCCTCTCAGTTCACCAAGAACAAAAGCTGATACAAAAGCTTGATACAAGCCTGTTAAACGTGCACCTTGGGGTAGAAGTTGATTTGGAGAGCAGATTTAAGTCAGCAAGCAGTTCTGTAACTATCTGAAATTAGTAGAGAAGTGGGACCAATGGAAGAGTGTATGTGGATATACATACAGATTAATGATTAATAAGAAGACACGTGTACTTTGAAAAGCACGCTTTTGGAAGAAAAGTAATAGCGATAGAAAGATATTTGAAAGATGTCTGCCACTATTTTGTGTCCTTTCTGAAGTATTCATCCTTGGTTAACAAGGCCAACAAATCCTACCACTCGGTATAAAGCTGTAGCTGGTTCTGTTTTACCACGTGCGAAGCCTGCCTATATAAAAGCTTTCCCTTAGCTCATGTGTGTACTGCTCTCTGACATTTCAGAGAAAACAATGGCACCCCTCTGGGTCAGGCTGCAGAGAGTTTGGGTTTGATATTGTTTGTGGGACACAGTTCTATTTATCACACAATAGGGTTTCTGTTCCTCCATCGGTTCTATTGTGTTAAATCACACTGCTTTTTTTAAAGTTACATTTTAAGTTATAGCCTGTCAGGCGCCCTAAGGCATCTAGACACTGGGTGCCCCATAAATTTAAAGTTATTACTGCTCAGTATTGCCGTAAATGAGTTAGTCATCTTTTCTCATAAAGCAGCAAGGGAATGGACTGAAAATACAATGCAGCTGCATCTTATTTAAAAGTGTGTCTTTCAAGAGGTACAAGACATTAACATGCCCTTTCTGAAACTATATGAAAGTCTGCCCGAACTATAATAATTCATCACAGAAAGGCTGAATGAAGCCCTGTCTACACTCGAGAAGTAGCCATAGTTAGCCCTTGTTGTGCAACATGGCTGTGGCCAACCTGCATACTGAACACGCTTCATTGTTCTCTTAACATGGGTGAAAAGCATTAACCTGCACAGAGTCACGGGATACAACACAACTAATGTGGTTTTGCCTGATCTGTGCCTAAGCAAGGTTATTCTTACAGCATGAAGGGAGCCTAAGACAGAATTCTGAGAAAAGGAAGCACAGCAGATGCAGGCCACTCAATATGCTGCTGCTACGGTCCTGCCTAACCAGTGGATTTTTGAACCCACCCAACCTGCTCCTCACGTAGGCAGAGGCACACATCTATACACAGAGCCCCCAGCAAAGAACAGAAGCAGAGTCTCCATTTCCCTTCTCATGCTTCCCTAGAAAGAAACTCCCCTCCCCTCCCCGCCCTCCCCCCCCATTGGAGTTGCTGAATTATACCATTTGTGCAGTAGTTCTTGACATTGCCATTACTTCCATTTACTTTACAAACTGCAGTAAGAACTACTGGGTTATATACCATACATTTTAATTTTGATAAAACACCATCAAATAAGGATGGCAGTAGTTTATTTTCATCTCATGTGTTTTGTGTCTTTACAGACTTGCAGGCAGTAGGCATAACCATTATTTCTAATGAACTTTTGAAGGTTGGAAAATGTTTATAATAGCTAACATTGAACTCTGAATAAATAAAGGAATAAAAATGGAACAATCCAAAAGGTTGGGTGCAAGCCATTAAGTAGGCATAGATGAAGCATTTGACCATTGGAGGGATTTTAACTCTTAATAGTCTACACTTAGTTGAACACAATTAATCTATAATGCTCAAGATGCCTTTTGAAAATTTGTTATTAATATTCTGACAGATTAAAGTCACTTAACTCCCTGATTTAAGAACTAGTTGGTTATTTGACCTGATAGATCCCATCAATGAAAGCTGTTATTAAGCAGCAAGAATTTAAAAGGTTTCAATAAACTAAAAAAATTAATCTTAAATACTTTCTTCATAAGAAATCTACTGCTTTGAGAAGTCTAGGAAGGAACAGCTCCTGATTTAGTTATCATCCCCCATGATATTTAGTCCTCCGTTTTCAGCTTACAGCATCTGCCTAATGGGGACAAAGCAACCAAAAACTCCATCATCATATAAAGACATTTTTCCATTTCAAATGCAGTATGACAGTGATGAATGCTACAGCAGCCCAACATCAGTAGGAACTAAATCTGGCTTGGACTAAATTCAATGAGACGTCATTTTTAGTAGACTCAGCATACATTTTATGACAAGATTATTTACAAACAATTTCGTACCCCCTCTCCCCCTCACTTCCTCCCACAAAAAAGCCACAAGGATGAAGAAAGCTTCAAATGAGAAAAATCACATTCGAATTGAGAGAAGGATAGTCAGGAACATGGATTCCCTGCAGGTTTGAGTAACCTGCAAGCTTTCACTTGTTCATTCAGCCATCAAACAGCATATACCGACAGGCCTGGTCCAAGGAATAGACATTTGGACTGCATTAAGCTGCCAGGGGGTATGTGTGCAAAACTCCAGTATGAAACAGTTATTAAAAAGGCTGCATGTTTGCTATTTCTGCGGTTTGTCAGAAAGGTCATTGTTTAAGATGTTTTCATTTAATGAAAATGTGCCTCTCCTTGTTATTGTTGTTTGATTGTTTCTTTCATGTACATTCCTCCTCCTCAGTATCATTGTTTGTCTTCATATTGGAAATATCTTGCTGTTCCTTTAGTTTTCATAGAACAGGTTAGATGTTACAGATTGTGTAACTTATCATTACACTAGTGTTTAATTTAAAGATGGGTATGTTTCTGCTGTAACAACTTCTCTGAACCCATTAGGAAGTTTTAGGCTGGAGTAGGATAAAAGCAACCATATTCATTGTGTGGAGTAGTGTGGGAGCCTCATTACTTTAGCAGACAAAGACTTGTTATACTTCTCAGGAACTCCTTGTCAGATCACTACCCATCAGATCTTTCATCTTAATCTGATCTAAACACCTACACTGAGCAGACCCCTACATTGCATTCACACAGGACATCTACTACTGTAGTACCAAATGTGAGCAAAGTTATTCATCCCATGCAGAAAATACACCAAATACTGAACCTCCACTCTTCATTATGAACACGTCTGCTAAACTAGCAGAAATAAGCAGCCCAGACTACAAAAAACCCATCAATTAAGGACTCGAGAGCACAAATTCCAGCTGAGGTGGAAGGCAGTCAAAGAGATCTCCCAGTTAACCTTTGCACAAACTGGAGGTGTGGATAACTGCATGTTTTCTCCATTGTATGAGAACTCAAAAGCCTGCATTTTATATTTTGAGATGGAAAAGAATATTAGAAAAATCACACAAGAGACACACACAAACATCTCTGAAAAGATAGCCAGAAAACATTAACAGATTAATTAACAGTAGCTAAATATTTATATTTTACATTTCACATTTATCACAACATACCCTTCTTTTTCCAGAAAAGCGTTTCTGTTAGGGGTTAAGGACAGACAGTATGCAATTTATTTGTTTCTCTTGGTATATTATCTTCCCTTAAAAAGAGAGCAATGGAGCCAAGTGGGCCCCTCTTCAGGGGAAAGGACTCAGTATCTTCATTTGAGAGCTACTGGGTATGCTTCAGCAGGGGGAGAAGCAAACAGCAAGGAGACATGAGCATGCAGTTCAGGCTCAGGAGATAGCCAAGAGCAGCAGGAGAAGCTAGAAACAAGCCCCAGTGACAATGGAAAAAAACTCACTGGGGAACAGAGCAAACTTGCAGTCTACTTCAACCCTGAAAGCCACAGAGCTGACTGAAACCAAGGCTGGAAGGGAGGACAAAGTGAGCAGCAGGAGTTTTGTTTATAAATCCTTCCCTATGTCTAGTCTGTCTTTTCTCTCCCTCTTGTCTCTGTTGTAAGAGGTTTGTCTGATGTAGGGTTTGTTCAAAGAAAACCTGAGGCTTGAGTTTAAAACCTCTTTGAGGGAAGAGGTCTGGACAGACCTACCTCAAAGCTCTGGTCAGAGATTTTTTTTATTATTTAAGTAACAGAGGTATTTTGGTGTTTTGACAAATACTTCGCTACTATCTATCTGCAGCATGTAAGTAGCAGCTTTGGCAAACTACCTCTCAGAGAAGGGCAAGAGAGTGACAGCATCACAGGCTATGCACAAGGACACAATTTGAGCTCAGAAACAGCTATGATCTCAGAAGCAATTCCTTCTACACTTGTATATAAAGTCAGCATGAGGCTCTGGTAAAAAGGATTTCATAACTTTCCAGTCTTTCTCCACTTTTCCCATACTTCATCCAAACTAGGAGCTGCTGATCAAAACATCTGGGCAGAGTGTCCTGCAAAGCATGCTATGAATGCTAGGCTGAGTTATTATACAGTCAGCTATAACGCCACTTGAGCAAGGCCAGAGGAAAGTGATCAAACATCTCCAAAACATGCTGAGAAAAAGGGCTTTGATTGTCAATACCAACAGGGAGCCTATGAGTAAACAGGACCCAGAAACAGTTGTAATTTGCTTTAACCTCAAGCCTTGAGCTTTAAAACAAACCAGCAGGCACTGCGTTTTCTCTGTGTCCTTTAGGTCTGCTCCACCTTCTCTGGAGAGGGCATGAGACAAATTACCCGGCACTCAGCAGTCACCAATTACAGAGGAAACAGAACCCCTGTATTGTCTATACACTGTCACGCACCATCTGCCTGGAAACGGTGTTGCACCAGCCATTGTCACTGTGCTGGCCTCCCTGCCAGCCAGCTGCACAGTTTGAACAAGGGAGGGTGAAAGAGCATAAGGAAGCTATTAGAGGCTAGGAGCAGTTGCCCAACATGTCTCAAAAATGGATCTGAGGAAACCTAATGGAATCACTCATGAGCAACTGTCCATCCGGTCAACATCTGCAGGCAGCCTGCAGCTGCTCCTGCTCTCAGGAAAAGACTGAACCAGTTCTCTAGAACAGCACAATACATGCATTAGCTTAGTGTACCTGCCCATTAGTTTTAAAAGCATCAAACATTAAAAAAAAAACACAAAAACTTTTGGTCTGTGGAAGAATGGCTATGAAGAGACAGTACTTGGGAAAAGAAAAACCAAGAGGAAGAACAATGCCTCACTATGAAATGATGAAAGGAGAGACTTGTCTCCAGCTTCTAATTATAATGCTGTGCAAAACAACTTGAAGTAAATGTATTTGAGTTTATTTTGTATTCAACTTCCCAGTTGTGTGATGAGAAATTGAGGAGAATAAGCACAGTAATAATAATGGGGCCAGATTGCAGCTGGCATATGCATGGGTGCGTGGGAGGAAAAAATACCAGGAGTGCCCACAGCCTGTGTGCGAGCCCTGCCTACACTCAGCAAGGTCTTCATCCTTGTGTCCTCAAAGAATTAATTAATTCCCCAGGACACAGAGGATGAGTAAGTCCTGATTCCACCAAGGAACAAAATAAGAACCAGGCTTAACTGCCTGAAAGGAGACACCCTCCCACCAACATCATCCCTCCCTGATGATAAGTTATTTGGATTTGAGATTTAACATCCTTTTTCATAGGCACACTATTTTGTGTCTATAAACAGCAAGTATTCAAGTAATAATATTTCCACCTGTTCTTTTTCAGTTTTCCTCACAGTAGATAGGATCAGTAAGGAAAGTCTTCAGGGGAGGAAAGGATATCTTTTTGAAATGAATGATAAACATTTATCTAACAGTTCACCAAAAGGTACCTTAACTCTATGCTTTTCAGCAGGCAGAAATCAAATTGTAAATCAGTGAACTTTCCAAAATACACAATGGCTGCAAGATTAGAATGCCAACTATACATTCATTATTCACTCATGCCTTTTATGAGGTAGATAATTCTCTTCTGTGTTAAACAGACAGGTACCTACCATTAAAGAGCAAGCAGAGCTGGAAAGTAATAACTAGCTGCATTCAAAACCTATCAGTGTTATCAGGTCACTTAAACTTGCATTTATAAACATTTCTCTTTAAAAGAAATGACTTAAAGAAAATAGGGGGAGAATATGTCCCACACACCCTGGTAACAGCAGTGGTTGTCCAGGCAAGCCGAGGATTATGATTATTATAACCAGTTATGTGGACTTTAGAGAAGTGATAAAAGCATTCTTCCAAAGTAGGCTTTGGAACCATTGAACAGATGAAATTAAGCAAGAACTTGCATCTCTGGCAGGATTAGTACCACAAGTTTATAAACCAGTCTAGACACTTATTTAGAAGACTAAACCATCTCTGAATTTTATCAGTTGCTATCATAGTCTTCTGCAGATTCACTGAAACTCTAAACAGGCTCCAAAAATCTGTAGAGTACCTAAAGACAAATGAAAGGCTCTCCTCAATAACATGGAGCTACTGGGGAAAAGGTTTAATATGGAAATGATGTGAAAAGCCCAGCTTCTCCTCTACATACAGGTTTAAATTACACAGCCAGAAACAGCTGCTGCAGCTCAGCAGGAGAATGCAACATTTGTAAAACAGCAGCTTGAAAAGGAGGGGGGGGAAGTCATGTAGAAATGAGTGTGCTGTAAACATTAACACTTAAAGAAATTGGGGGGGAGAGGTGAGAAAATGGAAGTATTTTACTTCACAAAACTTTTAAATCTCATGTTTTGTTCTGTATCCCTCTGTTTCACCTGAAATAGTGTGTAATCCCAGGTGTGGAACAGCACAGGTAAAAAAAATAGGTATGAAATAGGAATTAAGTTAAACCACTGAGCACCAAACATCAGATCATTTTCTAATCCAGACTCTCTGACCTTTTCACAGCGTTTCCCATTTGAGATTTGATGAAGAGGCAGTCCTACAGCTATCTTACAACCAGATTTCACATGGTCAGTCGGACCCTTCACTGCCAGACTTACTAGACTTGGAAAAAGAATTTTGACACAATTAAAATGAGAATTCAGGTCCTTTAGGAAGGTATGCATTATAAGATTAATAGTTAATAATCCTGTCAACATTTATTTAAGCTAAGCCATTGAAGCAGAAATTTACAGTTATTTCAGCTGCCTATTGCTACAAACACACATTTCTCTTATTAAAGTGAACAACTAAGCACATGCCTGCTTACTTCTAGCAGGTGTTACACTACATATTACTAATAACTTACACTACTAATAACTTACACTACATATAACTAATAACTTGCAACACGACACGAATAGTGTGTAACCTCTTCTGTCAAAGTCTGTATCTGCCATCACTTACTTAGCATCCAGAAGTACCTAGGGCAGATTTTTCCAAAATGTTTAGTGACAGCTGGACCCTTCTATCATCAAAATTAATAGGAGCAAATTTGATGAGAGCTAATGCCTCCTGGAAAAGCCTCATGTAAAAGTAATCCACACATACCGAACATGATTTGCTGTAGTGGGAAGGTGCGTTAGCATCTGCTGAACCTAGGATGTGGCCTTTTTTAGCTTGCCTACACTGAAACCATTTACAGAAGTAAAAGTCTGATGCAGTCAAGGAAGCAATCCATTGACTTCAAAAAGCTGAAGATTTCACTTCAGCTGTCTGGAACAAGAGATATACTAAGTAATACTTAGAGGCTATAACAACATCAGAGAAAATGCTCACACTTCTGCCTGATACAGCAAAAGCTAAGACAAACTTTACATTTTTAAGAAAATTTACTTCACATTTTCTTATCTTATTTCAAGCACTAAATACATTGCTAGCATTGTAATTAAACAGCCAAGCAATACAAATACACATATACAGATAGGTTTAGTTCCTATTCAGATCAAAACAAATTAAGCCTCTGAATACCTGTAGCCTCAAGCAGCCTAGAGCCTACCCTTACTGCCACATAAGAAGTCTGAACTACCATCTGAACCCAGCATTAACACACAGACATGGCAGGGCAGCCAAAACAGGTAGCAAGAATCAGCATGTGTATCACTACAGCATTAATACCCCCAAAACCCAGTAATTATTTCCTCTGTGTTACTCTTAACAGCTTTGCCATTGTACACACATTTATGATACAAAGTACTTATTCATTGTTTACTCAGAGAGCAGAGAAAGAGTTGCAGAACTCTTTTCTTTGTTTTCTGAAGTAAGAAGATATCATAGTTTATATCAAACCTCTTACATGTGAAGTTAACTAGCTCAGGAGACCTAATACAGGCAAGAAGTATATACACTTTTCGGGCAGAGTGAAATATTTTCTTTAATAAAGCCACATTCACAAATCACTCACAAACAACTGGCTGAAATCACAGTATCACAATAAGAAATTAAATAAAAAAAAAATCTTTCTCCCTAACAGAGCTAAAAAACAAAGCCAAAACCCTATAGAGCTGAAAATTCTCCTTTTACTTAAAAACAAACTTAAAAAGGCAAAAACATACTAACTCACCTACCTCTAACAACTTCCTCTCATCTTCCCTCCTTCTCCTAAGGCAGGACAGGCATCTTTTATAGTTCATGTTAAAAGGCTTGTTAAAGGAAGCAGGGTCACTTGGCCCCAGTGGTGGGGCTGGTAATGAAGCCCAGCTGCATCCTCCCAGGCTCTGCGGGGCTGGGGGGAGCCACACGCTCTGGAGAGCAGGCTGAGTTTTCCCTGTGGAATTGGCTTGCACTTTGTGTAGCCACTCAAATCAGTGATAGCGAGGTAAAAGCAGATGGAAAAAGCCATCTTCTTTGGTGTGGTTTTATTTTGTACCCATATAGCCATAAGAAGTCTATGTAAGAGGGTAAGGCCAGCAGAGAAAAGGGGTTTTACAGGGTTTCCCTCAGGTTTCTGTGGCCTCAATAGGTGGCTTTGCTGATACGCCACAGCCCCATGTTTTTTAACACGATCATTGTTACTTGCCTCCCAGAAGAGGAAGTGAAATTGCTCTGAGTTTGTTTATTGGGCAAAACTGTGCATCTTACTCTGCTGCACCTTCTGAGCAAATGTGTTTGAATGAAAACCAGTGGCAAGAAGTAACAGACAAAAACATAAAAAGTGTATAATAGGCAAGAAAAAAACATTCACATTCCTCTAGCCTCCTTCTAACATCGCTGGAATGCTAGGAGACCTTTTAAGTAATAGCAAACATTATGAAATAGAAGAGGACATAAAAGAAAATGTTAATACCTCAGGAGTGCTCCGGTCCTTCCTAACTTTCTGCACTAGGGCATGAACTTCATGTATACTTTGGCATCCAGAATCTTATAAAATATTTTCTTTGCATATGCCAAGATTTTATCTGTTCATTTTAGCTTGGACCTGCAGGATTGCTTGCAAAATGAAATTGGAAAAGGGAAGCGAGAGTGGAAATACATAGTTAAATTCTCCACTTCATTCCACCATTAGCATTAGGTTGTGGTTAAGAAGAATACAGATTACCATTGGTGGAAAACGAAGCCAACCAACCTCCTTTTCCCAAACAGTAAAATGTATTCTTGGCCAAAGAAACAATTTAAAATAGGCTACAGACATTATTTATCAAATGCTGTCAATTTACATGGTCCTTGTACTCTCTAGAGGCCCTCAGAGTTTAAAGCCCAAATCCTGAAATGAGATCTGCTTGGGGGAACCCCTGCCCCTATGCTGCCTTCCAGCCCCAGCAGCAGACACAGAGCATCACGTAACAAGACAGGGACCCAACTGACATTAATTGTACCAGGTAGCTACTAATTAAGTTGATACACAAACCGGGGGAAGTTGCCAGACAGACCACTTTGAGCATAATCCCCTGGTCCAAAAGCCGGTATGCAGTGCTTTCAGCTAAGTAACCCTTCCCAGCATAGTTTCTTCGTTTGCTAATTTCATTCATTATGCCAAGAGTGAGTTTGTTTGACTTCTCTGGGAAATGGGCTTGCACTTCTGAAGCAGACAAAAACACTGTGAGGAGACGCCGCACTTTTCAAACATGAATTATGTTTCTGGTGCTGGCCAAGTGAGAAGATAAAATACGCATTCATGCCGAAACTGTGGGTTTGAATTCTTTTATCTGAGACATAAAAAGAAGGTCTCCCTGGAGTAACTCTTTGACCTGAAGTGTTTGTGGAAAGTGGCCTTACAACCTGAGAAGGCTCGCTAGCCAGGTTAGCAGAACTATGTGATAATTGACATTTGGAACTAAACACTGCACTCATGAGTAACAAGGTTTGTTGCTGGTTTTATTAGTAGCAGCCTATTTTTTACAAGACAAGATAAAAATGAGTACCACTTGTAGAAAATGGAAGAGACGGCTTCTCTGACTGAGCCAAACAGGGGTGGGTGAATAATGACTTTTCTAAGGCTCTGTCAAAGACCAACAGCTTCCTAGCACGAGTAAGACTTGATGACTGCCAGTCTTTAACCTATGGTAAAAGGTTTTCATAGTGTACACCAGCCTTCAGCCTCAAGTTCTCTACTCAGTATTAGCCAAGTGTAAATTATATGCTTTATTGAAATGTGTCTTTACTTCTAAATAACTCTGAAGTCACAATAATTTAAATTAATAGAGTTAGTACTGAGAACCCAAATTATTTGCTGTGCTAGGCAGATCTGGGATCTCTGTGTGGTCAGTCTGACCAAAGATGTGTGTATTGCCACAAAACTTGAGGGCTGATCTCTGCTATCACAAAGGTTTATGAATAGATTTCCAAGCAGAGGGAGGGAGAGAAAGAAGAGTTCAAGGTTCCTGGTACACAGTTGCTCAGCATTGTTTATGTACTGAATTAGATAACATGCATTTTCACATGCCATTTAACTGAATGTATCCAAACATGGTAACTTCAAAGATAAATATTTAAAAGGTTTTCAGCAACCACAACTATTGCATTTTTTTGCCAAGTGCTAAGGTAAAAACACGGTTGCCGTTCTGAATAAGGATTTTCTTTCTCCCTGGTATGTTATCAGTCTTAAAATTGCTACTTAGAACCCAAACAAATATGGCTTTGAGATCCATACATTGTTTTTACAAGTGGAGTTCTTGAAACCAAGTTGTTATGTTGTGTGTATAACTGATTGATCTATTCTGCAGTTTCGCTACCATCATAACCTTAACTTGTGTTCTGTAACTCACGGACAGCTTTGTCCTTTGGGCTCTTTGAAGCTTACATTGCAAGGCTGCTGCCAGATTTTTCAGTAAGTAAATCAGTAAAATTAGATAAGCTCCACTTTGATTGATGAAGGTGTTGGAGATTATCTTGCTGTGGTATGCAATAGCTCAATGACTCTTTACTCGTTTTGAAACAACCAACAACAAAAAGATCTGTAGAGGATTTCTTCTCTGTTACGCAGTCCTGCAGTAGATATGCCTTAATGAGGCGCTGCCACCAGGGTGGGCATATCTGTGTACTGCTTTCCTATAGCCCTGCATGTTCCTCAACTGCATATTCCAGCATGGCATTTTTTTCCCAAAGGGACACATCCCATCAGTATGAATTTTGAACTCCATTTAACCTTCTATTTCCAAGCTTTTGTGTCTATTTTAGTTACCTCTCCAGCCTTTTGCTTAAAAACCCTTTATATGTTTTATATATTTGTATCTGTATTTGATATACCAGCTTGTTTTGACCTTTTATGCCAGGTATCCATCTATTATATTCTTTAAGAAGTTTTTCATACATGTTTTGATGTGAAACTAGGGATACAGATGTGACAGTGCATTAATAACAGGATCCAGATCTGTGACTAAGTCAGACCCAATGTAGGGCAGCAGTTCAAAGTTACTGTTGTTCTGTGGCCCATGTGAAATGAGTCTGTAGATTTGTTTTATTTCTCGGTAGACAGAAAGCTGTAAATTGGTGATGAGGTAAGCCAGAGGATGAAGGCACGCATAATCTGAACTGCATTCACGGCCAGGCTGACTGGCAGCAATGGGGCACAAGGAAAGCTCTTCAACCTGTGCTCCAACTCCTTACATGGGCTCTCTGCTTCACAGTCTGGAGCTTTCCCAGTAGCCGATATCTATTTTACTTCAATACCCATTTCAGTCACCTCCCACTTAAGGCTGACTTATATTTGCACTGTAGAAAGGCTGGCGCCCTTGTTTTTACTCAATCCTTCAAAATAAGAACTGTCTTTCTCAGATCCACTTGACTCCATTAAGGCCTAAATAATGACGGGCTGATTAGTAGATGTGATACTAGTATGGTCTCAGTTTCATCCAGAAGAATAGAGTGAGCTAGCTGTTTGGGAAAAGAAAAATTCCGTTGGGAATAAAGACAAATATTGTGACATTTTTCTTTGAAAATGTAGTGTTCAGAAATAGAAGATGCACACATCTTGGGGAATTTTTTCATTTTGTGACGTACTACAAACATAAGTGGTTAGCAGGCAGAAAAGCCAAGTGAGCTGGATGAATACCCAAACAGAGAAATCTGGCTAAAGGGAACAAATAGAGCTGGAATGGTGATGAAACATATGTTTTCAAATAAGCATTGTGATAGGCCAATGGAAGGGGTACCATTCCCCAGAAAAATGGCATCGGTGAACAGAGAAATGCTTAAAAAAATGCAAGTGTTGCCTTTAACTGAAGGATTCAGTAGCTTTTTGGACAATGACATGTAGGGAAAGTATCTCCCTGGCAACTGGTGATGTAACACTGGTACCCCAGTCCTGTCCGTGAGGGATTCCCAGCTGCAGTCATTACTGCTCACCTACGCCCCGGCACAGTAATCTAGCAGGCACTTATTACTGAAGCCATTCACTGTAAGAAATCAGAGAGATGTTTTCAAATGAGAAGAAGGGATCATCTCTGGAGAAATCTGAATTTCAATTATTTGGTTTATTATATAATTACATTAAACACAGCAGGCATCTTCTGGTAACTCTTCATACGATATCTGCCTCCCTCTTGGAGAACTGTCACAGCAAATGCGGCATGTGGAATGGCACCAGAGCTTGCACGGCCACAAAACCCTGCTGCTGTCCACCCACCTGCAAACTAGAACGTGCTGGAGGCAGCAGAAACCTGAAGAGCACAGCATTTCGGGGCCAGGGAAAACCGGAGCTCACCTCTGCAGGGATGGAGAGTTCTCATCTCCCCCAGGAGCAGCCTAAGAGGAATCTGCTCTTGGCCTTTATGTGGACTTTGGTCCCTTTCTCTCATCTTCAGAGCCCCGAGGGGGTTGCAAGTTCTGAATTCACAGCAGTGAGATGTTTTATGGACAGGCACCTAAGGAAGGGACAGAGACTCTCTTTGAATAAGCCCTGACACCCACTGCCTGGGTGCTGCAGACTGGTACATACGATGGGACCAAGAAATAAAGGTCTCAGTTACCTGTCCTGAGGCCCTGACCTGTACTATAATACCAGGACTAAGACGGTACGTACCCTGCTCCCAGCCGCTTGAAAGGGGGCTGGCCTAGTTGCTTCCCAAAGTGTGTTTTCCATTAAGCAACTCTATACAAGTTTTCGAGTCAATGAAGGTGACGTGGAAAAACAAATAAGAAAATTTAGAAAAGATGAGATCCAGACATTTAATTTTTTAAAGAAATCTACACAGTGGAAATAACTGCAATTTAAATGAAAATACACTTTTTTTTTTCTTAGCACTACTATTCTTGTCAATGGAAAAAAAAAAAATCCTCTCAGCTTATTATTACTGTGGTCAAAACCAGCTGCATCCAGAAAGCCAATGTTTTCAATGATAATCTAACAAAAAAACGAACTTGTTCTCTGGTGTGTTACTTGTTTGAATTTTATGGTCTCTAACTCAGACTGTGAGCTCCTTGCGAAGCGCTGGTGGCACTCGCACCCACAATGAAATAGGATCCATTCTTACCAGGACAAGCAAGCTCCTTTGTGCTGTCCTGCTCCCTCAGTGCTGGTATCACCACAGACCCAGAGTATGCAGCAAATACCCTTCTTTCAGCGGCCTGCCCTCCCTTGCAGATTTTAACAGACTCAGTAACACCAGGAATTCTACTGGACTTCAGTCACCTTGCCAAAGAAGATGATGAACAACAGAAGAGAGGCTCGTCCTAACTGCACTCAGTTCAAATTTCAGCTCGCCTCTTCTGTCCCCAAGCCTGTTTGTCCCCTTAGAATGTCAAGAAAAAAAGAAACGATGTATAATCTAATATTTTTAATTTTATGTACAGGAATATAACGTTATGGCAACTTTGTACATGAAATACATACAGTATTTAAACATGAAAATCAGCTAGGTAAGAATTTACATTAGCAATGAAACTGCTTCATGTGCAGCCCAGTTAATACTTAGTTTAGATCTGTATTTTATTGGGGAGATATTTTAATAGTTTACAATCATAGAAACATAAACATTTAAAACAAGACTCTATAAAATAATTTACAGAAACCCTACCATCTACACTGAGAGAAAGGGCGTATGTCTGTGAGTTTTGTGTGTGAATAACAAGGTGGACGAATGATGTATCTCAGCCTTTTAAGTATAAAATAATTTAGAAGCAGTTCATGCAATATGGAAGCAAAGGAGTGCCAGTTCCTTTGAGGTTTCCTGCTACCTTGGACATCTACTGAGCCATCACATGTGGGTCACCGGACACATGATAATACCGTTGCCAGATGCTACCAGAGAGCACCAGCCTCAGTTCCTCCAATTACTTATGTAAACATAAATATACAAGTTGATATCTTTTCTACACAGTACAAATACAGGTCACAACTTCTCAGCTGTGCAAGTAGTCAATCCATATACTTGGAAGTAGGTAATGTTCAGACGGGACTTCCACATATTTCTGTGTACAGGGGCACTAACAGAACTTCCTCGTTTTCACCAGTTTGCTCTGATATTTCACAGAGTGCCCGCCGTGCCCTATCACATAAACGTCCAGCAGGTAGGACTTGCCAGGCTGCAGGCCTCTGATTGTCTCTGTGGTCACTGCTTTCTGGATGTTCTGACTGTGGAAGTATTTACAGAGAACCTTTTCCGATTTCTTCCTCGTATCTGGACCCAAGCACTGGTTCTGCTCCCTTTTCTTCTGCTCTTCATTGTAATTGTCATCCACTTCCCTTTTGTAGATACAGAATTTGTTTCTCTCCTGCGTGCCCAGCCACGCCACCGTGACCGAAGAACACGTGCGGAGTTTGTCAAAAGCTTTGATTCGCGTATCTTCAGGAAGAGAAGGAAATGACTGCTTGTTAGGCCTTGTTGTGGCCAGGATCTTCAGCATAGAAGCACCTTTTTTGCTTCCTTTCAGCCTAATGAGATATTTAGCTTTTGCTTTTCCCCGAAGCTGGAACTGCCTCACACCCTCCACGTTTTGAGACAAGAGAAGTTTTCCATCTCTTCTAACTTGGATCTGAACAGCATCCAGGCATGAATGAATGGAGAAGGTGACTTTTTGGTGAGACGAAACGGGAGCAAACCGTAGAAATTTGGCTCCCTTTCTCTTGATGAATACATCTGTAACTTTGCCATCCTTCAGTTCAACTGTTTTCTGTTTAGCCTCCTCCTTCGTTCTGGCAAAGGTGCCAATGTATGCGGTGCTCATGTTGGTGTTGGTATTTACTGCAAACATGTCAAAGTAGTACTGCGTATCGGGCTTCAGGTCAGACACTGTGAAGATGTTCTTGTTCCCGATACAAACTTTATGCAGGTCAACTCTCGGCTTGGAGGATGTTTGGCGCCCAAACTTTGGTGATGATTTTAGGAAACCACGTTCTTTGCCAGAGTTGTTGTCTGAGGGGAAGCCAAAGTGGGCAAAGTCAAAGGGACTGAAATCCAGACCTGGTTTTGGAGCCATCATGAAGGCATCATCAGAACTGAGCTTGGCTTCAACAGCACAGAGGCTTTTGAAATTGTGTTCTTTATTGATGACTATGCAATACTGAATTGGCTGTTTCAGTAAGGAGGCGGTGGGACTTGGTTTCCACGCCAGCGTCACTGTTGTACGTCCCAGAGAAGTGACATCGATTCTAGGATCATAGGGTAATTCAGGATAAGGTTGGTCCGACTCTGGAGTAGTGGTTGCATACACTTTAAAATGCGTATCTTTCTCTGTCGACAGCAGATCTAGTTGGTACAAACCAGACGGGGAACTAGAGGACACAAAGTACTCAACATCGTTGCCTTTGTAAGAGAACAGCTCTGTGCCTTCCTCGTTAGTAATCTGCTGTTTCTGTTGCTCAAGAGGTTCTGGTTCACCTAGGTTACAAGAAAAGAAAAACATTTGTACAGGCACAATCTGCGAATATGAGAAAATAAAACTCTAGCAGACACTTTACGTAAAACACAAAAGTGAGATGAAAAAGGAAGGTTTTATCTTCTGAGGAAGATGGAATCAGTGCTTCTGTCAAATCAGAGAGGGAAATTGGTTTGGCACTCAGGTTAAAACCAAATGCAACAGAAATTGCACCTGACCAGTATTAATGGACTCTCATGAATAGCAGCTAATACCTCTACTACAGTACTTCAAGCACCCAAATTGGAGATGCCATACAGTTGTTCCCTAAGGGGAACTGACTCTGCTGCCTGTTTCTGGGCTTGGGCCCTTAGCTTTGGCCCTCTGAGTCATGCTAAAATTTTGTGCCTAAATACAGTGGGGGCCAAAGGTGTGTATACCATACAACGTGGTGTGTATGACATTTTAGCGCTTGTGTGAGAGGCTCTGAAAGCCAAAGACCTTTTCTCTCTTGAGTAGCAGTTACATGGCTATTTCCAGATACGGTCCACGTCTACAGACGAGTCCCCTCCAAGAGGTGAGCTCAGCCCTGCTGCAATGCCAGCCCCGTCTCTCCAGTTCCTATCTTGTGTACACAGCTCACAGCAAAGCCCCCGTGAAACCGAGTTACTCTGGGCAAACAAGAGTTTGCTTTGGCAGCATCCAGTGCACTCTCTAACTATAACCTCAACTTTTACTTTTACCTTTTTACAGCCCTTTCCTCGTCACATTGCTACCTGCTGCAAGTTTCCTGCACAACAGCAGGACCAGGGCTGAAGATCCAAACAGTAGATCATAAAGATGGGCCTGCTGCGAGACTCAGCATCACACTCAGACTGGTTTGAGGGGCTTCGAATCCAGGAGAAAAGCGGGTCTCTGAGGCACAAGGGAAGTCTTTGATGGCTTGTTACCTGAACCTTCTCCACTGGCTTCTTCTGGGAGCTCTTGCACACTCAATTTCCACTCCAGGGGGGCATCACATGGTGTCACCGTCACTGCCAAGGGAGTGTTGTCCTCTTCAACCACAAAGAAAAACCTAGGGGAAGGTTAACAGACCCATACATCAATAAATCCTGATGGCAGCTGACCAGCAGGGACTGACTTGATGTGATCAAGGTTGATCTTGGTGGGGCAAGTGTGTGCAGAGGGAATACAGAAAGGCTGGTGGGTGAGCACTAAGGAGGTGAGGGGAGTCCCCACCTTAACGCGGCACTGCAGAGCTCACATGTTGCTTGTCAAAACATGACTGATGGGTTTCTGGCCTCCTGCCCTCCCCTCCCTCAGCTTCCCTTTTTACCCCTTCACTAACTACACACAGCATAAATGGTCACAAAAGTATAAATGAGGGAAACAGGATCTTTACTGGAAGTTAGGGATATGCTCTTCAGTGCAGGGCACACATTTTATGCTCTGGCCAGGTAAGGGCCCTAGAAGCACATATAGACACATATACATTCAGCTGTCCTCCCACATCCCCCCAAGCACTACACATAACTTATTGTAAAATGTTTCTCACTGTTGGAGGCTGAAGGAGGCGTATAATATGAGGAGGAAGGTGGCACTGCTGGTCAACTCTTTGGAGCCTCAGGTGCTTCCCCTGTCTAACCTCAGTATTTTCTGACCCATAGGATCAAGGTTGGGAAGTGGAGAGTTCAGACCAGCCTGGCTTATGCTGCTTCTTTAAAGCACAATATGAAATAATGAAGAAAGACAAGTGTGGTGGGGTAAGCCTGTAGTTTCTAATTTCCTCCCCGCTCCCTTTGCCTCCAGACATGGTTAGTGGCCCCACTTCAGGGAACTTCTGTGGTCTGTGGGAGCTCTGGGCTTATCCCAGAAATCAAATAAATTGGATAGACCCTCAGCTGGGGAGGCCAGATGGGAATGGAAACTCACATAGTTACTAACTTCACCAGACAGAACATTGGCATTTCTACTTCTCTGGTTAGGATCCAATTTTTATTTCAAAACACCCATCAAATAAAGCTAGTATCTTCAAAGTACAGCTTCCTCACTTGAGCCAGACAGAAATACCTTTTAGGTGTGTCTCGGAAGAGGTAGCTGCTAATTTCGGCTCCATCGGGGATGACTGATGAATCATGAAAAAATGCTTTGTCCCGGATCTGCATTTGGAAGAGCTCCTCATCTCTGGTAGGTAACTTCTGGGGCCTGGAGCTGAGTGGCAGCAGCAGCAGCAGCAGCGGGCAGCGCAGCAGGAGCATCCTACAACAACAACAGGGGGTCCCACCTGAGGAGGGCAGCAGGAGCTGCTGCCAGCTCATCCCAGGACAGGTTTATTTGTGACCTGCGGCTACTGACTTGGCTAGCTGCGAACCCGGGTGGCTGTTGGGGGCTGATTTACTGCTGAAATGCAGGCATACCTATAACAATGTCTCACGCGCTTTGTGTTTTGCAGGCATCTGCACTGTACTGCCATACAAGCACTAGGAATACACATTGTAAGGACTAAGCTTGCATCGTTACAGCGCTTGGATAAAAGTATGTAAAAAAGATTTTTTCCATCTTGAATTGTAATTGAAAGCAAGCCCACGCACTGGTTGCACATTGGTATCTCTCCCTCTCATTAACAAAGAGCAAAAGCCTTCCACATGCTTTGGTGAAGCTACAGTTTGGTGTTTTGCCATAGCAGAAATAGAGCTCGCTGGACCTGGGAGCTAGAGTAAGCACAGAGCAGATGGAGGGCACATCGACTTCACTTTCCGCAGGAGATTCTGGTTGGGCTTCTAACAATCCTTTGAAAAGTAAGTATTTCCAGTGAAATTGTTCTTTATAAAAATAGTGAATTAGGAAAACATGTGATATAAAGCCACACATATTCAAAGCACATTGGTATTAGCATGCAATTCAGCAGGGCTTAATTCTCAAGCCTGATGGGAATTGCAAAACACAAAAGCAGAGAATCCCTTACAAATTAGGCGTAGTAATTCATAATCTCAGTCTTTCATTATTATGTCTACAAGTAGGTCAGTAATGACTACCCTAACATATACAGTGGGACAGGCTGGAAATCTCCTTTCAGTACAGTAGATGATCTCATATGTAATGGCTCTGGTATGGGGAGGTGGTAGGGGGGAAACAAAGCCCATTCCTGGTGCAAGTATAGCGAGTTTGAATTGCTAAATGATTTTCTTTTTTTTTTTTAAATTAATAAAAAGAGGTTTAGGCCATTGCCTAAACTGTGTTAGCCACTGGCTTTGGGACAAAAAGCTGAGCTGGCAGGAAGTATTTTATCTTGTTACTTGGCTGAATGTGCAGTCATGCACCACCCCTTGTACTGCACTGTAAGTTAACTGTGGCTTTATAACAAACTCTTTCTTTTTACCTTCAAGATCAAATCTGCTGTTGAGATTGTTTTTTTCTTCCCCTCCACTTGACCTTTCCCTAAAATTTTATGTAACAATAGCAAACATAAAGCTTCTTGAGAAGTGGCACAACGTAGTCTAAGCCATAATAAAATTGCTCTTCCCCTTCAAGCACTTCATGAAAATATAAACAGGCGCCCCAGAGGGTATCCCCAGCAGCCTCTTCCTTCCCCCTCCCATGGCTTCACCTTCCAAAAACCCCAAAGGAGCCACTGGCAGCAGGTGCAGTCACAACGCAGGACCCTTCTTCTCACCCCAGCCCGCCCCCTCCGGCCCCTTGGGAGCTTTCAGCAGAACACCTCCCCAGCAGCCCCAAAGTCCTCATGTGCCCCTTCCCGCTCTCCTCTTCACAGAGGCAAGTGGCCAGCAGCCTACCAGCCTCTGCCGCCCTCATCATCACCACATCCCTGCCAAAGCTCTGCAAGGCCTGTGGAGGGCTGTTCTCACCTGCATATTGCTTCCTCTGCCTCAACATCACTGTCAGTTAATTGCTCCTTCCACCAACAGCGCAGGTGTCATTCCCCCCCCCCCCCCAACACCTCCCTTCCTCTCCACTATCCCAGGCCCCTCTTATCCTCGGCTCATTCCCGCACCGCTTTCTACTGTTTTCTCCCACTCGTGCTGTCCAGCTCGGTCCCTGTCCTTCATCTCTCTATTTTCCCATGAAACTGGTGATGCAAGAGGGAAGAGAAAATACGTAGCAAACCCCAGAATATCCGTAAACCACAAGTGATGCGTACTGAAAACTCCCTCACCAGGGTGCCATTTTATCTTCGCCTCCTTTCGCTCGTGCCTTCCCTCACACCGAGGGCTGCTACGCCTTCCTCCGCTTTCTCCCACCCCATCCCGCCTCATATTCCTGTGTTTGCAGCCAGATCCTCCCCTTCCAGAGTGGAAAACCATGGGAAAGACAAAAGCAAATGCTTGAGGTTCACCTGGCAGAGTTTCCCCCGCGGTCATATCCCAGATGGGCATGGAGATCGTGGAGGAGCCCCATGCCCCCTGCGAGCGAGTGGCAAGCGTGCCGGGGAGCCCTGCAGTGAGCTTGCCAGTCGATGGCCCTGCCAACTTGCAGGGGAGCCCTGCCTGTACCGAGGCTGCCAAAAGTTATTTTGCAGTTGGAGAAGGCTGCGCCCTTATTTATTCAGCGATAACCTGGTGACAGCAACACACGGCCGCGGTTCCCTGTTCGCAGGGCTTGTAATGCTTCATCTCCGTTGCTCACAGGTCTCAAATTGTGCGCTTCGTTATTGTTTGGGATGGTTTAATAACAGGTTATTGCAGTGCTCTGCCCTACGGGAGGGAAAGAAGTAAAGGGCTTTACCTAAGACATGCAATTGCTACTTACAGTTAAATCCTGATTTAGCCTTCCCGTTGTTTGTCAAAATTTATCCCAACCGGGTCCTGACTTAGCTTTTGATGACAACAGACATATTTCCTCAAATTCAGACTGAAGTGTTGATACTTATCAGCAAAGTTAATGACATTTGACCTCTTGGAGCAAAGATCGTAAGTCAAAATACTTGCTGACTTGAGTCACCGAAGGCAGCAGAAACCTCCTCTCACACAAAGCAGGATGAGTTTCGTGTGCTCTGACACGCTGTTTATTGATTTTTCAAGTATTATCGTTGGCCAACAGGGAAGAAATGCTTTCCAGCTTAATCACAACAGTTACAGCAGATTATTTGGTTAGGTAAGAAACCCTGACACTTTCTGCAGACAGCGTCCTCCACATGAACCCCTTGAAATTGCAATCTTGTGTATTCCCATAGTCAGTTCCAGTGCAATGTAACTTCTATTAAAATAAACGATTTTTGATTATAGGACTACCCAGGCTAGGCTTCACTTCTTAAATAATTTCACTAGCTAATTCACTTTAAAAACTCCTGTCCCTGTGAACAACTGCAGCGTAGCAACAAGGTACAGATTTGTCTCCAGTTTCTTTACCCAATTGTAAAAGCATTTTGGCTTAAAAATAACTACAAAAGACCTGTGAAGGTTAGTTCTGTGATCCCTGCCCAGCCTGGGCAGGCAGCACTGTCCCAGCCCATACATGAAATAGCTTGCAAAGTTGTCAACTGTTACTGGGGGGGGGGGAAGTTTTAGAATCATTGCTTTCAAGCAAACAGGATTTTGAGTGCTTCCATTTTCACATATCCAACCTCAGGGGCTGAAAATGGCCCCAATTTTCATGCACGACACTTCCAAAAGTGGGACACCTCAACAGCAAAGAGGCATCCAAAACTCACAGTTTCTGGAAACTGTGCTGTCAGTGTTACACCACCCTTTCACACCAGTTAACAAACAGATTTTTTTTTTTTTTCAGTGCACTCATTATAATTTGGCAGAGTTTTAAGCTAAATTCTCTATAGTTTACTTATGCAAAACATCAAGGGGAAAGCAAAAAAAATCATTTTTATTCGCTCCATGTTTCTTTCCAGGGAAGTTCACCACTGGGCAATGACTTTGACGGAGTCCCTCAGAAAATGCACTTGCTAGATGCAAACCTGGGAATTCGTGCTCTCCCACCCAGCCCTCGGAAACT
>BOSO01015712.1:124470-145285 GCA_018403395.1 Gorsachius goisagi | reverse complement strand
CATTCTTCTAGTACTAAATCCAAAGCACAGCACTATGCTAGCTTCTGTGAAGAAAATTAACTCTGTCCCAGCCGAAACCAGGACACGTACTCAAAATTGGAAGGTGGTAGATTATCATGTCTCCTAAACCAAATCAGCAGATACTGACCTTTATAAAAAAGATTATTAAAGCTATTGCCAAAACCCATAACACTTCTATGGGCAGAAATATATTTTCCCAATTCCCAGGTGACAGTGTTGTATTTCCTATCTTTCCTAAAAGGGAAGGGAGAGTGAAACAATAAACTGTGGTACTGATCCTGAATTAGAGACTAGCAGCTTCTTCCTTCTGTACTAATTTATGCAAAGAACTGGTTAGAAACCATAGTTGACATTTTGCAGCAATTGAGTAAGAACATCTTTCTTCAGGGATATTCAGTAATGATGAAACTTTCAAACTTTTGTAGTTATCTAACAAATTCCTCAAGTGATAGATAACAATTAATTTGTTACTTAAAAGCATTTACTTTCCAAATTCAAGGTTAGTGTCAGTAGATACAAGTAACCCACAAACACTCCGTAGCTTGCACTGGAGGTCAGTTTGAGGCATTATACTCACCTGGTCAGAGCCACAGCTGTAGTTTAACTGTTGTTTTGGGGGGGAAAAAAGCTCTTATGGGAAAAGTATGTAAATGCTTCATAAAACTATTGGAAGGTGGAGAGGTCTCATAGTCCATCCTCCTGTCTCAAAGCAGGGTTGTACCTGTCTGCATCAGCATGGCAAACCCATTACAAGTATTTTGTCTTCAGTCCGCCAATGGACATGGAGAACAGATGATTTCTTTTATCTTTGTACAAGCCTTGCGAAGAGTGTTATGTTCTTTCAGGTTCCTCTTTGCTAGTCTAAATAACTCTAATTCATTGCTCTTACCTGAAGTATTTATTACTAATGCACATCTGTCCTGAAGCTATGACCTAACTGGCTCTGAGCACAGCAGAGGGATTATTTCATGTGGCTGGCAAAGTGTATTCCTGTTTGTACTTCTGGGAAAGTGCTTTTCATCTTTGCAGCAACACGAGACCAGCCTTTTATGCTCAGCTTCAGACCCACAGTGTAATGCTCAGTTCTCCAGCCTGACCAGCTGTATTTGTGTGGTTTACTCTGTTGTCAAACCTGTAGCCCTTTGCGTTTGTCTTTACTGAACTCCATCTAGTTACCTTCAGGGCTTTTCACAAATTTGTGAAGACCTCCTGCAGTCCTTTCCAAGGCAATACCTGTTCTTTCTGATAATCCAGCTGGGTAATAAATACATTGACCATGACTAGACTGAGGAAAGACCTCAGTGGAGTCCTGCTTGATCCCTCCTGTTGTTTTGATGCTGAACCACCGAGAGCTGCCTCTGAATAGCTATCCAGCCAGTTTCAGTCTACCTCATGGCAGTTCTGTAGACCATTCTTTTCCCCAGCTTCTAGAAGAGAATGATACATGAGATGGCCAAAAAGTATTACTCAGATGAAGATGTAATGCATTCTGTTTCTCTCCTCCACACATGGATGCAGTATATCAATTCAGTTTTATTCTATTGCAGTTTTGACAATTCAGTGATCCACACTTGTAAACATACATCATTGGTTGTTCCAGCATTTCCACAGAACTGAAATGAAAGACGAAAAAATTACGTGGTACTGTAATCCTTCCCTCTCCTTTAGCTGTTTGTCCCTTCCAGGTCCTGCTTTTGGTCTCCCAGTTTCCTCAAGGTAGGGAAAACACAGTGATCACCAGTCCTAGGAAGCTAGAAAGAAAACCAGGATGAGAATATGATGGGAGACATCTCACACAATCCTGTATTTTGGATTGTATTTTAAAGGCTCTGGCTGAGATACCATTCTCTTCCTCCCCTTCTCTTTCTGTGTGGTGTAAAGAGGTGGTGCGGTGTCACCTCCCCACAGGCATTGCATGGCAGTGTAGGAACAGCTGGTTCAGAGCCCTGGGTTCTGTTGATTACAGCAGGGTACTAATGCTGTATAAGAAGTTTGGAAGCAGGGGATGCTGGCTCACTCTGTTTTCTTTGGCTAGCACCCAACACACACCACCATGCCCACCCACCCCCAAGTCATGTTCTTTATTTGCTGGTATAGTTCTTAAAGAACTGCATCACTCGATGGCTTCTTAATTCTGGTCAATGCATTTTGGATGTGGGACTCTGTTTGGGGGTCCAGTGTCCATCCAAAATTACTGACAGGTAATTTTAGGACAACTGTAATACCAAGAAGATGGAGAATGCTCTTCCTCCTCCTTATGTGACAAAAATACAGAACCTGTGTTTTACAACTTTCCTGCCTAAGTAATCAACTATGCAAACATTCAGTCTGAGATTGATAACGCTTTGTGGGACTATCACAGGGGTGTAATTCAATCAGTCATCCCTTAGGATGTATTCTGTGTTTGTGTTTCCCCTTCAGCTTTAATAATTCTGCTCAAATAGATACAGATTTTATTTTTAGCCCATTTGTACAATAGTCATTCCGTATGCAGCATGGCAAGCCTTTCTCTTCAGAGAGTATCTCAGCATCACCAGACCCTTCTTCAACTGAAAGCATTGCAGAAAAAAAAGTAGATTTGCATAATACTTACCTGTGGCAGCATAGAGGCTAAGAAATGCTATTTTAATTTTCATTCACATTCTGGTGAAGAGGGTGCATCAGGGTGTAGTGGTGAAAGATCTAGGAGTGAAGTAAGACTGTGTAGAAAAACAGAGCAACGCAGCCTCCTTTTGAAAGCACAAACCACATGTTTTAATAAATCAACATATGTGCCATCAACAGAAAACCCAAGCACAGCAGACTGCATCTTTTTGGAGGAGTAAGCATGACTGAAAGTATAGAAGTGCCCTCTGTGAAATTCTGCAGCAGATGGCCAAGAGAAGAAAGGGATGTGCTTTCAGTGGGATAGACAGAGTGCTGGAGGGGGAGATAAAGCTACTCTGTGAAATAGAAGTGCTTATTGTGCTTTATGCTTTAGTGTTTGAAGAACTTGGGTGTTGAGCTGACTTAGAAGTTTGTTAATCGTTTGAAAAGAGCAGATCTTTGTGATACTGATGAATCAGCTAGATAACTACCTTAATTAGTTATTTTACTAAGCATAACTTCAAAGGGGACTACTTAGGCCTTTTTTAAAAAACATGGTAGGCACACAAAAAGAATGTACCAATGTAGCACAGCAAAACTTTTAACGTATCACACCCATAATTCCATGGTTCCTGTGCTTCTGTTAATTCCTCACATACATAAAAAAGCAATAGTACATGAGTTTTGTACCTCTGTATGTACCTTCCCTTCCGTCTTGCCTCTCTCCCTTCAGACTCCCTCCCTAAGTTCATAACTTTATCTGCTGGGCAGAAAGATGTTAGAAGAGGTTAATATTGTGTAGACTATTTTAAAGGAAATCAAATAAAACTTAATAGATATCCTCAGTTTCATTGCAAGGATTTTTGTTTGGCTTCATGTTTTTTAAAGATAAAATATGTAGATGATAAGCTCTTCTAGCATATTTCTGAAGAGGAAGATCTTACGCTTTACCTGTTTTCTAGAGTTGCAAGACTGTGGACTGTAGCAAGCTGCATCAAATCCACCTTGCAAAACAGCAAGCCCCAGGTAGCCTCCACTTCAGAAACACAGCATCCATGAGACAAGATTTGATGTCATGTGATACGCGTGTACATGTGGATCCACATAATCTCAAATTGCGGTGGGGGTAAATGCAGTCAGTGCGGAGAAGGGTGGAGACATTGGTGCATGTAGTGCAAGCAGATGCTTGTTTTAAGGAAAAGCTAATGTGGGGTTAGAAAAATATATCCACAGCATTTTCTAAACAGAATAGCAACATCATTGAAGATGAGTTTGTCCTTGTGCAAAGCTTATTTCTGAGAGGCTGTCGAAGCTATTCTTAATTTATAACCTGTGGAAATGTTGGCTACAGAAGTTAAAGATTCCCCAATGCTACTGAACCTGGTGTCAGGCTGCTTGGCAGATGTTACAGTGTCTGTGATTGATCGGTACAGATCAAATTGGGTACACTTGATGAGCCTGGTCTTCTGTTCTCTCACTGTTTATTATCTCTTCCCCTTCAAGACCTCTCTCTGATGTATTTTGGGATGGAAGATCTGTTGGATGATGGGGGATTCAGACAGGTTTGTGTCCCAGTCCCATGCAGGTTACTTTGTTTAGAAGGGAGAGCGTTTCCAAAGCAATGTAATCAAAAAAACCCAGCCTCCTGAAGGTTAAAGCAGAGTTTTTAAGTATAATCTAGGGGGATTTAATTTTCGCAGGAAGATTAATTTTTCTTTCAAATATATCACAACAGCAAAGTTGCATAGTGTCAAGAGATGTGAAGGATCCAGTCTAACTTCTAATTGTCCTTATCTACCAATCCTCAGGGGGATAGATACAATCTTCTGTGAAACACATCTTTGCCGATAAATTTTTAATTAAAATGTATCAGCAAGTTAGAGACACAAGTTGAAGATGTTTTAAATGAAAAGCTAAGTCTATCTGGATGCTGAGAGATTGCAGTGCGAGCTTGTCACATTGCAGGGGGTTAGAATGGATGTCTGAGTTTTGAGCTACCCTTGAATGCAGCCATCCTTTGACTGGTGAAGATGATGAGGAAGCAGTAGGCTGTTGCTGGAGTGGATGGAAAGCACCAGCACAAGGGCAAGCTTTCTGAGGAAGCCATCTTGTGACACTAAATCTGTCTAAATGTTCTCTTGCAAAACTCCTTTGGGCAGACTTGGTGTTGGAGAAGACTTCAGAATATTTCTGAAGGGGTAGAAGTGTCAGACAGTTTTGTTTGGAAGGAATTCAGATATCTCTGTTGATCCTTCCAGCTCTCAGCTACTGCAGATGCCTTCAGGTTTTGTGACATGTAAACCCTGGCAGGGTGATATAATTTTTCTCCTCCTTTCAATTGGGCAATTGCTTGTACACCTTAGAGGCTCCTGTAACAATACACTGATCTTACTGCAGTGCATTTTGGAGGTCACTTAGTGCATGTACTGATAGTCCAATATTGTGTTCTGCCTGCTTTAATACATGTGATGTGGTGACTTCCTCCTGTGCAGCAGGCACAGGAGCAGCACAAGAACTCTATCACTGAGGGAATACTAAAATAGTTTTTATCAACTCTAGAAATCCAAACTAGCAGAATATATCTGCTCCACCTATTTATGGTGTTTACCTACCTTCTAATGGGGTGTATTAACTTGTAATGCTGCCTGATAGGTGAAATTCAGAGTGAGGCTTGAAAAGATCTGGGTTTTAATCCTGTCTGGCCACTGTCCTGCTGGCTGACTTGCCATGAAGTCGGTCCCATCAATAAGGTCTGGTTAATGAAGGCTAATTTCTAATGCAACTTTTTTGCCTGCTAAAAGTGTTCAGGGAATTGTTTGCCTGAAGCCAGAATGGAGCTTGCTTTAATTTTCTTCTCATCCTATTCTGGAAATACAACAATTTAATAATTACTATCAGTTTGATTATTTTATTTGTTACCAGTTAAGTTTTCTCAGAGCACTATTTTCATGCCTATTTCTTTCCCTCGCATCAACAGTTTTACAAAAGGAACAGTAAAAAATAAAAAGGATCTTATCTGTGCAAGGCCTGCAATGTATAATACTTTTCAGACAGAAGCTCTTAAATTCTGTTGGTGTCAAATGTTTTTACATTTACACTGAGCTACAAAACAATAATCCAGGCTTTTCTCATGGAATTGAAACATAATAGAGTTTGGGGGAGGCGTGGCAGCTATGCAGATGGGGTATATGCAGCACAAAAGGAGCTAGTGTTTGGTTGCAGGTTAATGTATAAATGATTGAAAATCTTAGCATGTTCTCTAGCAGGGCGTGATGATGTTAATATAAACTACTTGTGGCCGAGCATATGTGTCTGATCTTCCAGACCCCTCCTGCATTTTTATCTTGTTTTGCTGAGAACTTAATTCATACCCCCAAAACTCTGTAATAATTTAAATAATTTATATATACCAATTAGCTGTCTAGGTGATGCCAAAAGACATTCATTTCGCCACCCCTGAAATTGTACCTCCTTCAGAATTACATTGAAGCACTCTGCAATATTAACATCATTATAAACTTTCTAAGATAGTTAATAGCATAGAAAATGGATTCTGTATGCAAGGGTCTTTTGTGGACTACAGAACTGCTTTGAAATGCAGAGTACACACAGAGGCTTCGTCCCTCTTGGATTCTATGTGCTCTCTCCATTCAGGTCCAGAAATGGTGAGAGCAGTGGACAATGCTGCACCCCAAGAAGAGGCAATTTCTGTGCTGGAATACCAACTTGTCGTTTTGCTGCCTTTCAGACAGCAATGATAGGAATCACAGTGTTTCTGGATAAGTGTAAAATGATGTGGTCCAATTTCAAAACCTGCTTTGTAGTTCATTTAGCTCTAGCTGAAGTGGTCCAACTACTTCTTTGTTCTGCTTTACATTAGTGAGAAGAGTACCTGTCCCTTTGAGCTCTCTCTGTACCTCTTAAATTCCCGTTCTCTGAGAGAGGTGCCAGAGAGCATCAGCCGGGCTAGTGCTGGTCATAACCGAGCTGCTTCTGGCACTGTGTAGTAAAGTTCAGATGAAGCTACCCAGCTAGCTTATTCTCAAATTCTACAGCTTTCTCAACCATAAACCTGCCCATTGATTACTGAGATAGAAAAGAACAGAATCAGCTTCATAAAATAATCACAAGGGCTGCAAATCATCAGTGTGGGTGAAAGGGAGAACAAACATATATGATATTGTCTCTAAGTACTCTCCCACCTCATGAGCTTTTTGTCTTAAGGATTTCCTGTATCAAAGATGTATTTTATGTAGTCATCCTCAACAGGTTTCTCCTTCATTGTTGAGAGAGCAAACAACTCTTTCCTTGCAGAAGCAGTGAGCAGCTTGGCTGGGCCTCCTGAAGAGCAGCAACAAAAGCCACATAATTAGCCTTATAAAAAGTGTAAGCAGTGGTGCAGGTTCTGCCGCCTTTGCTTCAAGCATTGTGAAGATCACAGTGCACAGCACAAAGTTAAGTGGAGCCCAGTGCTGTTTGTCTTATTAGGAGAAGTTGAAAGAACGTAGAAGTAGTTGACCTAGGCACGGATATATCTTTTTGAATGCTGTTTAATTGAAGTTTGTTAGCATGAAACCTTTTTGTTTAATGTGAAATCTTGAAGGAAGGATTTGGCTTAGTTCAGCCAAGGCCATGGGATAGAGAAGGAGCTAAAGGAAAAGCGCTCTCATGACATTTCCATCTGTATGGATTGGGGTTGTTCTCTGCACTTCTAATGAAATCTCTAGAGTCCATATTTTGTGTTTCATCCTTTTAGATTCTGGGGAAAAAAAAATCTAACCAAAACAGCTATAAATTATGTTTGCCCCTTTCCTAGACACTTACCTAGGATCTCGCTTTTGGCAAAATGTGTAACAATTCATACAGGTACTATGACAGGCTTGGGCTATTTCTGTCTGTGTCAATAGTCACATCTGGGCTACACGGTGGACTAAATACATATATCTAATATTAATTATAATAAGGAATTAGGAAATTAAATGTGTTTATCTTGGAGAATGTTAGGATCCAGGCTGGTCATGGTGATTAATGGACGTCATTTGCAACAGTAATCTAAATACAGTTCTGCTTGCCACATAATTGTTGTGTTGTGCTTTAGTATCATGCACCAAGATTCCTCACAATGCAGTGATTTTTGAACACTTTGCTACCAACTTAATCAGCTGGGATGTTCCTGAAATTCAGATACGGGGCCCATACTTTATTTTTTATTTGCTGTGGACCTGAGCAGTTTTCCATAGGAAAAGAGTGAAGGAGAAAGATTACTTCAGGAACACAAATATAAAAACGTGAAGATCTTGTCTAGTGAGTTTTGGTTATAAATTAATAACTTATCTGTGCAGATTTATTTCAGGGTGAAGTTTGGCACCTTATCTTTCCATCTTAGAAGGTGAATCCTATATGCGAGTTTGATAATGCAAAGCTCTGGCTAGCTGCTGAATAGCCAAAAAAGAAACCAGCAGTTTGAGTCTTTGAGCTGCATCCTATAGTAATAGTGTATTTTGGCTTTTATAAATATACTATGACCTGAATTTTATATGTTAAAGAGATCAAGATGAATAACCTTGTGCCAGGGTTTCCTTGCTCCTTGAGGCCACATAGCAGGCTGGACACACCACGGTACAGGCTGCACAGCAAAATCTGCCCGCAGAGCCTGTCTGACAAGGCAGTACAAAGGTCTGAGCTTACAGACACCTAACATGCATGATCAGTTAGCATGTGAAACAAGTAATTTTTTCTTAATCAAGTGCAAAAGCTTTTCCTTTATAAAGTAACTGAATCTGAATGCTGTAAGTCTTTCTAAAATATTGCATAACTATATAGGTGTTGCACTGAGGACTTTCTATACATATATATTACTTGCACCAAAGCTGTTTACCAAATGCTAAAGTTCAGGTGACCAAAGCACCCACAAATTTACACACAGCCAGGTGTCTAAAAGAAAATGCACATGGTAAGAACTTGTAATACCTTAGTAAGTGAAATGGCATCACTGCCTGCCCTACTGAGCTGGGCGAGGGAGATGCCCTGCTCCCAGCTATCTGTGTGATGCAGGTTTGAGTATACAAATGACTGTACAGTCTTCACATAACAAATTTCTCTGTGTGTTTTTTTTTCTTCAGTCCTGCCACTGCACTCCAAATGGAAATTACTCCTTTTCTAGATGTTACTGGAATTATTTTCCTGAGATAAGCTTTGGGAGCTGGGCTCCTTGTTTCTCCCAGGAACAAGTAACTGGGAGGTTAGCTGTGCTTGAAGAGCTGACCGCTCACCCATGTGATGACCAGCAAAAGTCTCTAAACTAGGAGTAAAAAAAATCTACCACTCAGGAAAAAATCATCATCAAACAAAATTGCTGCTTGTTAAGAGGTGCGATATTAGCATACGTGGAGAAGAAAATGCTCTTTTTCCAGTTATACATCTTAAATGTAATGATGAGAAGAAAACTTGCCTTTTGTTTTCATGTGAGAGCTTCGCAGAAAACAGATAATATTTTGTGATTTACCAAAAAATCTTTCTTGCTTCCACCCCCTTCTTTTTGGTGTTTTTAAAGTGATATTATGAGATGCTTTAAACCAGTTTCATTACAGTTAATTCCCCCTATCCTCAGGCAGCTGCAGCTTTATGTACCAATTTGTTATTAGACCCAGAAGCTTTCTGCCTACTAATAAATAATGGTGGCAAATTTTTATATTAAATGAATGTGGTTTCTCATTGAAGCAGAAAGGAAAATAAGTCCTTTTTTTCTCCATGCATTTTTAAATTATAGAAATTAAATAGTGTGAAAACAGCATTCACTTTAAAGAGACATGACCAGGTTAAAAAAATGAAGTTTTTTGACTTGTGCCATTAATATAACTTATATCATCATTACACAAAAGGTGTTTGGAATCTTGTAAACAGATTTTTTTTTCAAGAATTTTTAATACAGTCTGTAAAGAGCAGAGAGCTGTGCTCTGTTATCGTTCCTGAAGTGAGTCCCTGTGAGCAGTATCAGCCTTTGCAGTGCCCCTGAGAGCAGGCAAACAGTCCCGAAGCAATGTGTGTGGCTGCAGCAGGAGATTTACCTTTATCTGCAGAAGGAGGGAGGGAAGTGGAGGGAGCACAAAGGTGGCAGGAACAAGAAGAGCATGACCCAAGGCTGATAATTTGAACTTGCAAAGAGCCTACCTGGGTTTTGAGGGTGCATCCTTGCGCTGGCCCCAGGACAGCCTTAGAGATGGCTCTGATGGTATGTTAATACTTGCTTATCTTTTTTGCTGATTTGCTAAATTATCATGGGCACGTTGTTGTTTATAAGTCTCAAAATGAGAGTTGGGGTCCAGTGTTTCACACTGTTGCTGAACCACTTCTCACTGAGATGAAACATCACTCATCTAAATACTAACCCACCTGTTTGCCTCCTTGTCTCCTTGTTTTCAAAAACTTGCAAGAACCACAAGAGAGCTGCTCTAACCATGTTTTGAAATCCAGAATCATTTCACTTGGCTTCAATAAATTTACAGTTGTAGGGGGAGACATTTCTTTCAGCTGAAGAACATCCTTGAGAATTTTGGGGTAAGGCTGCTTTTCTTGAAGAAATTGAGTTCGAGAGGCTTGTAATTGGAAAGGGATAGCTATTTAAATAGTCAGTATAAATGGAACATAATTAACATTATCTTAATCCCTCTCCCATGGTTCTTAAATCTACACATGGGAACCTTGAATTGAGGATGCATGTCCAAATATATCTTAATTAAGTCCTAATTAATTTAACTACTTAAACTGTTAATCCTTTCTCTCTTAAAATGAGATTTCACACTGTGGAAAGAGTAAAACATTTCATTTGTCCATTTTATGTCCATCACACTTCATGACAACAGCGCTGTACTGGCCCACGGTTCCATCCAGCAGCAGGACTGGGTAGCAAAGCAGCAGCTTGTGGTGTGCAATAAAGGGCTGGGGCTGTACCCCCAGCACTGACCTCGGTTCTGCATGGGTCTGTGGCAGTGCTGTGCATGTGCATCTGTTGCTAGGCTGAGTACTCGTCTGACAGGGGGTAGAGTTTTTTTTTTAGGCACAAATAGTAGAAGAGAAAGGCGAAGGTGCCAGACCTGTCCCCGTGGCCAGAGGGAGCAGCAATGGCTGCCCTGGGCGGGAGCGTGGGCTCCCAGCTGCTGGAGCGGGGCTGGCAGCACACACCGACTCCTGCTGCAGAGGCTCCCTTTATGCGCATTTGTACATGCAAAGCTCTAACTCCATTTTTCTATTATTCTGGGATTAGGCCAAAGCTTTATTAAATTTCTTGTAGATGATTAAAAGGGGAATTGAAATTACAAGATGAAAACTAAAGCGTTCAGAAAAAGAAATTTTCCTTCTTTATTCTTCACACGTTCCGGTTAAGGTATTTCAAGCAAAATGCTTCTTTCTCCCTAAAATAAATAGGAGGGAGCACTTGCACAGGCAGGCTAGGCTTCCCTAGGTAGATCCTAGACCGTTTTTTAAAAACTATTCTTAGCAATGCTCCCCTGTCTTTTTCTCACTTGTTTGTGGACTGCAAAATGGAAGAATCAGAATTATGCAACCTAATATATTAAAATGTTTTCATGGCTTGTTTAAAATAGTCACTGGTAAGACCTGATAAGCGCACATGTGAGCAGCATTTGCTCTAAGCGAATGGTTTCCAAATCTTGTTCATATTGCCAGCCATTTCCCAGTACTCATGGGCACTATATCTCCTCATCCTGGTTGCACATCTGTGCTGCTAAATGAAAGTAATCAGAGTCAGCATGAAAATTTAATAAGCTGCGTTCTGGCATTGGTCATGTTCTCAATTGTGTATTTGTTTTCTGCCTGCAGAAGTCCATAGACATGGTCAACCAGAACAGCTCCAGTGTTTACAAGCACTGATGTTTATTAGCCTCAAGTCACTCTCTGCTGATGGTATTCCAAAAACAGACCAGATCTCTGAATTTACCAGTATTTTCAGGGGGGTTGGTCAGAGCCAGGCCCCAGCCCAGAAGCCATAAAACTCATGGTCTTCCCCTTCCAGTCTGCAAATTAATGTTTCAGAAGCAGAAAGATCCTTAGACAAATTAGTGGAATTTAAAGCTTTTAACTTTAGCGTGGTAAAGTTTTAGATAATTATGTATTTTGACTTCATGGCAACTCATCAAGTGTGTAGTTGGTTGCATCTACATCATAGGCAGAGTGGGTCTTGTAGTGCTGAGCCTTGTGGCAGCCTCCGTTGTCCTTTCAGGAGAAGCAGAATAAAGACAGAGGAAAATGGGAGCAAGTTTTGTGCTTGTCCTATTAACCTTTTGCTGCAGCAACAAAGTTTTAAGGTTCCCAGCACCACTAGCTGGGCCAAGTTTTGGAAGTTATTCAGCTGTTGTCTGTTTCTTGAAACTTTCCTATCTTGTCTGCTGGGGTTTCAGGTCCCTGCATGTTTGCTCTAGTCTGACTAGTAACTGCTTGTGGTTTGGCTCCTGCATTGGGAGTTTAGGGAGGTTTAGCTCAGTTCTGTGGCTGCTTTGGTATACAGTGCTGGTATATTTGATATATTGACCACAGCAGAGTGGTCTATCACTGTATATGTGGCAAGCTTGGGTTTTAGCTCCTATTTTTGGGGGTTGCTTACTGCTTGGTACCCATGTGTCTGGTCTTTTGTTTTCCCCCTCCCCAATTTTTGTGCTTGTCAGTGGGACATAGAAACCCCTGTGAAGAATCTTTTCATCTTCACACTGTGCATGTATTTCTGTTTGCTCACTCTAAGAAAGGCACAAGTGGCTAAGGGCACTTCCAGAAGGGATCTTCTCACTGCATTGAATAACTCGATGGGTACCTGTAGGGTTTCAGCAGACCTCTGTAGCCTGCTGAGCAATGGGAGGGAGATACAAAATCCTGTTGGAAAGGAAAGGTTTAGCTGGAAGCCGTTGCTTCCTTGAGTGCTACCGTGTCTCTGCTTAATGAAACAAAATCACTTTTTAGTAACTCTTAGTAAAACTCCAATCTCATTCCTAGGGGAGATGTTTTAAATGGTCGTCTTAGTCTCTGAAGACTTAAAACTGGATCAAAATGCTCCAGTGAGATTGCTCTGCCCCCACATAAAATTTGAAGCTGCCTGCTGTACCCATGGCTGTGGATTGATGAGGCTTTGTAGAGCAGCCTGGCGTCTGCTTGCCATCCTTGGGAGGAGTGGGTGTGTGAAGCTGCTCTGGATTGCTTCCCTTTTGTAGAGCAGCTCAGAGCCGATTAAAACAAGGAACAGCCTGCAATCAGCCTGAGGGGTGTTCATGCTGCTTTGGAGTAAGAGCACAGGGGAAGGTGAGGGATGAAGAGCAACTGGAATGACAGAGAGGGATTAGCGGCCAAGCAAGTTGACTGAAACAGTCGCTCTTGGGAGCATCCCCACTGGTCAGGTACAGGCTTGGTAAAAGGGAAGAAGGATTCTTTGTAAGGAAATAAAAATCTCCATTAGGTGTCATGAAACAAATTACTGCTTTCACACTGGAGTCGTACGAAGTCCAAAGAATGTTGTGTGTTGGGTGGGGTTTTCTTACTTTTTTTAACTAACATCAGGAGGTGACATTTCTTTGGATGAAGAGTTTCAGTGAGCTAATGCCCTCAGTCCCGGGCAGTGGTGCATATGTGTAAAAGCAAGTACCTGATTTATAGCTGTCTGCATTCAAAACTCTTGGGCGCTACAATTAAAGATGTGGCTGAAGACTTTGACTGAATACATAGGAACTTACAGCAGCTCTATTTCTGTGTCAGGAAGAAGCATGTAGGCTGTACTTAGAGACACTAGTGGCAGAAGGGTGTTTTAGGCACTGTCCGTTTACATTAGACTTCTGAAGACTCACTTGTTCAGCTTCTTGGCAAAACAGAAATTAGGACACTAACATTTTTTTGAACAAGAAGTCCAGGCAATATTGGTTGCTATTGGCAATATTGCTTGACATCAGATCCACTTCGATGCTTGAGGTGTAGGTGCTGCCCTCTAACAATGTATCTACAGAAATATAACCCATGCCAGGCTCTCCATTCCTAGAGCTGTAAGGGAGGTTTGATGCTGCCAGCTCCCCCACAGTTGCATACTGTGTATTTCGGCAGAAAGCTTTCTTACATGAGCAAATGCATTTCAGTAAAGTTTCATATGTCCTGTTGAAAAATCTGAATGTGTATTGGAACAGTATTTTCTGAGCAGTTTATTATGTGCAAATAGAGCTTAATTGGTACTTATGTTCTGCTTAATTATGCTTCACATTTTGGTGCAATCTGCTCAACTTAAACACCAGTTCTGTGAAATGGAAAGAAGCAATCCTTTTGGGTGATACTGTCTCGTTTGGATGTGATCTGTAGCGTGCTTATTTAACAGCAGTGTTTCACTCCTCAATTCTGCCTGGACCAAACCAATTTGTACTATTTATAGTCTTTGTACAGGTGAATTGCCATACTGTGGTGGTGAGCTGTCCTGTCTGCTATTATAGGAGGAAAATTGCTCCCAGATTCACTCCTGCTAGGGATGCTAGCGTTGCCTCCTAGTTATATGGCAAATTCTGGTTTACACACTGCTGTTTCCAAACAGGATGACATGTACGTTAACAAAACGTGTTTTCAGCTTGGGAAAATAAGTATTTCTGATTCTGTTTAAAAAAAACAAAAACAAAAAAACCACAACAAAACAAAAACACAAAAAACAAACAAACAAAAAACCCAACACCAAACAAACAAAACTCCAAAGCTTCATTTTAAAAAACAAACTGATTTTAAGAAATTAAAACTTAAGGCCGAAGTAGAAATAATGACCTTTTTTCTTTTCTTTTTTAAAAAAAAAAAGATCTTTAGTGTGAAATTTCTGTTGTGCAGAATTCCAGCATAGGTGCCTGGCTATGAGCATATGTATGTTACAGGTCTGCTCATTCACTGTGTAGTTCCCCAGTAATGAAGTAAAAATTTGTGGAACTGGGTCACTTAACAGATAAAAAGCTGCAAAGAGCTGCTGCACTGTAAATAGACTGAGACGAACTGACCACAAGCATGGTGCAGGTGGAGATGGGTTCTGCCTGCATTGCAATGAACGGTGAACTTTTGTGAGAAATTAAATTTGAAATATTTTCCAAAATGAAGTTTTCTAAATCACAGTTGTAGAAAATAAGGGGGGTTTGATTTATTTTCATAATCTGATATGTCACCTTTGGAAGAATGACATGTCCCACAGAACAATCTGAATTCAAACAGCTTCAGTGCCCTGTTTGGGAGCTCAGCCCAAGCTGCCCACACACCCAAGGGTGTCTCAGACACAGGGACCTTCTGCCCTTCCTGGCAGGCTCGTGGCAGTGGGGCACCCACCGGGGAGCACCGGCCCGCAGCAGCACCTGGTCCTTGGGCAGTGATGGACCCAAAATGCTTTGGCCATCCTCACTTGGAGGCTGCTATGGCAGTCCTTCATATCTGTGGCTGCATTGAGATACTCCCATTAGCAGCCTGCAGTGACCGCGCACAGGCATGCCTTTGGGAAGGCACAGTGAGGCTGCCAATGAGAAGATAATGCGCGCACACACACACATATACCCATGCTCTCTCTCTAGGTGAAAAATCCCAGTCTAGAATAAAGAATTCTCAGGTGAGGCTGCAGTTTTGTGATCTCCTGCAATCATGACCTCACATACCCCGTATGTGATGAAGAGTGTGCATTATTAAGGGGTTTATGTAGTTTAGGTTGTGGTTGGCCTTATTCACCTTCGTCTTCCGAATGTCTGCTTAGTTCTCATGTCAGTTCTGCAGCCAGTGCCAATTGTATGTAATTCCACGTGTTAAAAAAAGCTGCCTCTGAGGGGAGAAAAAAATCTTAGTTTTTAGACTGTAGTTAAAACCTGCCTGAATGCACAAACACAAAATTCTGTTTTTCCCATAATAACCCAAGGATAACACGTCCTTGAATTAAGCACTGAACTAATTACTATCTCATAATGCAGGGGAAACAAGCAATCAATATTCATTTATTATTGTTCTTCCAAAAGCCTTTTTCTAACTCAAAGCTCGAGCAAACCAATGTTCATGGAAATCTGTGCAGTAATAAATCAGGGACTTGAAGTGTCTGATTTGCTTTTCAATAAGAAAGAAAAAAAAACCATTGGCAGCAATAATTCTTCTTGGAGAGAATAAGTCCATTTGTAATGCATTGTCTTGGCTCATCAGAGGTTTTTTGATGAATAACCTATTCCCAAAAAGGAAAAAAAAGTTCAGTTACTTCATTTATAATTCAGAAGTCTCCTATGACTATTTCAGTTATTAAGTGCCCTATGAAGAGTTTCTGATATTTCTTCTGAAAAAAAAAAAAAATCAGTTTGATGGCTTGACATATTCTTCTGGTTTTCCTTTTCCCTTGCTGAAATCCTGCCATGATCCTGTCTCACCCTGCATTTCCCAGGCTAGGAGAACCCATTTAAGGCCAGTGGCCTTGTGCTGCTGTTTTGAGGCAATTGCTGCCTCCATATCCTTTATTTGCCCTCTCTGCCCCTTACCAAAACATGTGTAGGAGACTTTCAAAATTTAATTTTCTTTTTCCTAGTGGTAATTACTGATCTAAACTTCAGTCTACTAAAAGTATAGTAATTTGTTTAAGCTATTGGATTAATGCTTGAGTAGCTGTGGTAGGAATTTTCTGCTGGGCTAGTTACCCATTAATAAGAAACGGGTCTTCTGTAAAACTGATGTTTGTCATGATGTGGGGCTTTGTGCCCCTTGCTGGAGGCTGGGCTGCCCCTCTGCTGCTGCCTGCCATGTCTCCAGCTATTAGACTGTCAGGGGAAAGGGACTTTTCATTGCAGTTAGCCAGATAGTAATTGTTCAGGAAATAGGATTTGCATGGACATTTTTCCATTTTCTGTTCTTCATCTCTACCCAAGACTAATTTAAAAAAAATAAAATAAAATTACAAATTATGGCCTTTAAGAGCAGATTTCTTCTTCTACCCAGGTGTGACTGTGGGTATCTCAGAGTAACCTCAGCTCTATCCCAGGCTCCCTATGTGGCTCTGAGCAAAACTCCTGATGGAGGAGCAGATGTAAACCAGATGCTTGCGAGCCAGGGCTGCCCAGGCATGCTGCAGCCTTGGCAGGCAAGAAAAGCTCCTCTGCTGCACTCCGAGCACTTGTTCTTGACAGCTAAAATGGAAAGAATGGCCTTCATACTTTGTTTCTTGCTAGGATGACACACCTTTGGTGTAGGAGCTGTCCCTACTAGGTATTTGTGCAATGGTGGGACCCTGACTTCAGGATCGCAGACATAGCTGATAGAGACCAGGATCAAGTTAAGTTCCAGAAGGCAGATTATGGTCTGTAAGCCCAGCCAGGTGGTGTAAACATCTCAGCCATGAACATCACTGTTCTCTGTGACGATGCTCAGTGCTATCTAGATTGCATTTTATTACAGCAGGTAAGCTTGTTATGTTATACTTGTGCATCTTAAGAAAGTGCATAGGCTCAAAATTTACTAAAGAGCTGTGCATATGTGCATATCCTGGGTACAAAGACATCAGCTCTGAATTGGGAAATTGAACTCAGATTGCTGGAGACCAGGATAGGGCTCTTGGAGGTATTACTCTATGTTTATCTTGTCTTTTATTCTCTTCCCTGGCTTAGACAAAATTTTTTTGGTCTGACCCAAGTGAGCCATTCTTATGTGTCACCTTTTCAAAGAAGAAAATCTTACAAAGCGTGAATAGATTGATAGAAATGAGGAATGCTGATTATAGGTGAGAATAATGCCGAAAGGCTATTTCCAGGGCACACTGTGCTAGGCTGTGAATGCCAAGAACTGCATCTTTTTGGAATATTGATTTTTTTTTTTTTTTTTCTGATCTGCAAACAGGATGGTACTTGGCTTTAGTTCTGCTACTAGTTTGCACAGCAAAGGATTCTCACTGGCTGGAGTTCAGCACCTGCCCCAGATCTAGAGAGAGCCTGGTTTTGCAGCACAGGAACAACTCCGTAATGTGAGTTCTCTTGCAGAGCCTCAGCAAGCGAAAGGTCCTGAAAAGGACAGAGCCTAGTCACAGAATTAACGTGCCTCTATTATGAATGCTCATCTCCTTTTTGTAAATCACCCTGGGTTGATCAGCTTGCTCTGTGAAATACTACAGACAACTGGGACAAATTGGTGGTGTTGCCTTTGGAAAGAAGATTAGTGACCTCATTACATGTTGGTTCATAGCTGTTCCCTGGGGTTCACTTGTGCGTTTGTCAGGCCAATGCTGGTAAGGTGGTCTAAATGATCTCTACTCTCTGCTAGCTGAGTTTCTCCCTGTTCTACCAGCCCCAAGTCCACCTCTTTTCTGTGATTACACTTTTCCATATGGCTGATTCATGGCTCTTGTTTTAAAGTCTTGTGATGGAGCAAGGCTTGAGAGGTGTCTGTGTCCCTGCTTGGGAAGCCACATGTCTGCTTTTCTGGCTAAGGCAATGGATGTATAGATGTGTTCATACAATACCAGCCATGTTCAACCTGATTTGTTATACTAGTGCTAGAGTCAAAGAAAGCTTGGCAGCATGTACTGCCAGTAGTTCTGGGAATATGGCAAAAGAATCTGGTGCACCTCCTTCAGATTAGTCGCTGGTTTTTATGTTTATTTTAACCATATGCATGCTAGCAATCAGTTCTTCCTGTTGGTCACTGTTTGGCCTCATCACTCTGTTACTATTGGCTGCATTCCTCAGATTGCTCTTTGAAGTACTTGGAGTGGTTTAGAAGCAAAGACTTTAAGCACTGCCTGAATATGAACCTAGAAAAAATTAAAGTCTTGGGAGAGTCCTTGCTGTAACTAGAGTGGAGCTTTGTCTTATGCAACAGAACAGAACCAAGTACAAAGTCCCATTTGTAACAAGGGAGGTGCATTAACTGAGTGCTAATGAAGTGGGGGGGACTTGTGTGGAGTGCTAGGAAAGTGTGTCTGGATGTATAAACGTTATTATTCCCATTTTACTGATGAGCAAATTGCTTTTACTTCTTCCTGTTCTGCCAGAGAACTACTGAGGCGTAATTCATTTCTATGGCAGGGCTGGAAATAGATTCATAAGCAGTTGAGTGCTGTGAAATGGTGCTCCTGGTTGTAATGCATTATCGTGAGCAAATAATGCTGCTGATGCTATTGATGGTCATGACTAGGAGGTTGAAAGAAGCTATCAGTGCTATCAAGCAAGATAGCTTTTAGGTTGGGTTACAATTCGTGTTAGACATTTGTCTTTTTGAATACCTGGGCTCTGCAGTCCAAGTCCTGCTATGGATGTAAGACCTAATTTGCATAAACTGTTTTGTGTTTCCACAGCAAAATACTGCAAGTTCTGCAAAACTCCCCTTTCAGGGGAATGATATATTCTAGTGTTTGTTTCTTTGATTTCCCCTAAAGGGAAATGATTTATTGTTAATTCTGCTGTGAGGCCATTAATGTGCTGGGAGGATTTTCTTGCTGGGCTTGAAGTTTCCTGCTGCAGGGCATCTGAGAAAGAGCAGAGTTGGGGTTTGGGGTTGGTTTTTTTTGGGGAGTGTGGAAAATGCTTCATCATCTGTCCCCTTGCAATCCTACATTTTAATTGTAGACATGACTAAGTGCCACTTAGTGTTTGAAAGGGATTGATGGTGGGTGCTTGTCCTTGGATTAACTCTTCAGACAGGATTTTTCAGGGCCTCTATGGATATAAAACTGTGTTTCAGACAGAATAGAGAATCTCCTCTTCTGGTGAAGTTCATTACTGATGGTCAGGAAAAAATTGTACAAACTGAAGCCTGGATTGCTGTCAAGGCAGCTAAAGACTTTCTGGAAAATGGCATAAAACATTGCAAAACACACAAGCGGTATCAGTGGTAGTTTGGACACAGCTCTAGGCAGTGCCTTTTCCCTAACTTCAGCCTGGACCTGAGCTCTTGAGGTTGAGCACTATGTGGATGAGTTGCAGCACAGAAAACTGTTTTTCCAGAGTGCCTCATGTGTCTGTACTGCTCTGCACAAGGTGTCTGTGCCCCTGCCACACCCCAGTCCGGCCATCCACTGGAAAAGGTATTCAAGGAGATGTTCTGGGCTTTTACTGTGGGAATGAGCACCTCTTAACTCATTAGACACTGCCTAGAGCTGTGTCCAGGACACCACCAACCTAAGAGACTGCAAGCTATATACCCACCTATTGAACTAAAATTATATATACTTGGGGGAGGTAGCATTTCATAGCCCAGCAAAACACACAAAATAGAATTATTCTCAGAAGATGACTGTGTCAGCCTAAGCTGTCTTTTGTGCAGAGAAATTTGAAGTTGAATTGAAGAAGTAATGCTGAATATATTTACAATTTCATGTTAACAGAGTAAAATGGAAAGTGCTGCCAGGTTCTGTGGCCTGTAAAATGTATGTGTTGCAGGAAATATATTTGTTTAACAAACCATACAAAAATTATTCAACTATATAAAAAGTTAGTATGTAAATATTTCTCATTTTTTATTTCTTTTCAGTTGGGAATTGGTGTGTTACCAAATGGCATTTCAATCTCATGTTTCATCACTAAGTGATGTGCTAAGTTTCTTATAAAGTGCAAAAATAATCAAGAGTACTCTTCTTGCTTTCCAGTGTGGGTAGTGTAACATGAAGCTTTATTTGTGGTGTAAATTGCTGTGTTATGACAGTGCAGGGAAGTGTGGCTCTTTAAACACTAAGGAGTAATGCTGAAAAATGGAATGTGCTCATACTACACTACTCATGAGATTGCTCAAAAGTGAGTAGGATTTGTCGTGGTTTAACCCCGTCTGGCAACTCAGCACCACGCAGCCACTCGCTCACTCCCCCCACAATGGGATGGGGGAGACAATCAGAAGGGTAAAAGTGAGAAAGTTGTGGGTTGAGATAAAGACATTTTAATAGGTGAAAAGCATAACAATAGTAATAATAATAATAAGAGAATATACAAAATATACAAAACATGTGATGCACAATGCAATTACACCCCCTCCCAAGCAGTTATCACTCTCCCCCTGACTGACCAACTACCTCCCCTGGAGCATGACGTTATATGGTATGGAATAGCTCTTTGGTCAGTTTGGGTCAGCTGTCCTGGCTGTGCTTCCTCCCAGCCTCTCATGCACCTGGCCGAGCAGGAGAAGCTGAAAAAGTCCTTGAGTAGTCTAGGCACTAAGCAACATCTAAAAACATAGTGTGTTATCAACATTCTTCTAGTACTAA